>JAQZBX010023621.1:0-30704 GCA_029593785.1 Cabassous unicinctus
TAGATCAAAGTCATAATGCAATACAATTCCGTGCCCACAAGGATGTCTGAAGTAAAAAACAGATAATAAAGAGTTGTTTATTTCTCCACTGAAAAGTGGGATATCTTGAAATATCACTATTAATATGTATGAAATCACAAGACTCAGACACTGCTGGTGGGTATTTAAAAGGATGTGCTTACTTTGGATAATACTCAGGCAGTTCTTCAAATGATTAAGCATAGAGTTATCACATGATCCAACAATTCTACTCCTAGATATATACCCAAAAGAAATGAAATCATATGTCCATAAAAAAGGTTGACTGCAAATGTTTATAGCAGCATTACTCATGATAACCAAAATTTGGAAATAACCCAAATACCCACCAATTGATGGACAGATAAACAAATGTGGTATTATATCTATACAATGGAATTTGGCCTATAAGAAAGAATGAAGTACTGATGCAAGCTTCAACTTCGATGAACCATGAAAACTTTATGCATGGTCACAAAAGACCATGTATCTTATGATTCAATTCATATGAAAGTCCAGAAAAGGAAAATCTGTAAACCTAGAGGTTGCTTAGGATTGTGATGAAATGGGCAGAAAGTGTAGTAATAGATAAAAAGGATGAGGTTTCTTTCTTGAGGTGATACAATGTTCTAAAATTGACTATAGCAAGCATGTATCTTTGAATATATTTAAAATCATTGAATTCTACATTTTAAATGGGTAAACAATATGCTTTTTGTAAATTTTATCTTAATAAATCTGTGTGAGCATTATACATCTGGTGATTATTTCTTAAATAAAGCATCAAAAGGGTGATCCACCATAGGAAAAAAACCTGAAAAACTGGGATGGATCAAAATTCAAAGGTTGTATGCTTGGAAAGATAATGTTAAGACAATAAAAAGACAAGCCACAGATTCATGAAAATATTTGCAAATCTTACATCTAATAAAAGATTTCTATATAAAATAAAGCACTTGAAATTTCACAAATAAGAAAACAACCTCAGGAGGGAAAAATGTGCAAGACATTGGAATAGACACTTTTTCCAGGAACATAAGGAGTTAGAAAATAAGCACATTAAAGGATACTTAACATCATTAGTCTTTAGTTTATGCAAATTAAAAGTACACTGAGATACCACTAAACACCTGTTAAAGTGGTGAATAAATTTTTAAAAAATTAAATGAACAATACCAAGTGGTAGAGAAGATACAGAGCAATTGGAAATCTCATACATATTAATAGTGATATTTCAAGATATCCCAATTTTCAGAAACACTGGTGATTTCTTATAAAGTAAAACACGCATCATGTGACCTACCAATTCAACTCCTATGAATTTACGCTAGGTATTTTAAAATTTTTCTTCATGCAAACATCTATACAGAAATGTTTTAGTATATTTAGCTATAATCATCAAAACTCAAAAAATTAAAAATAAAACACACAAGTATCCATCAACTAGTAAATAATAAAGAAACTGTGGTACATCATGACAATGGAATTCTACTCAGCAATAAAAAGGACGTAATTACAGGTAAACATAGCCCACGTGAATCTTAAATGCATTATGATCAGAAAAAAGCCAGACTCAAAAGGCAACACACTGTATGAATAAATCTGACATTCTGACAAAGGAAATATGTGTGGACAGAAAACATCTCAGTGCCTGCTAGTTGTTTGGGAACGGAGAAAGTGTTGACTACAATGAAGTACTAGGGAACTAAAAGGGTGACCTATATCTTGAATGTGGATGTTGTTACAGGACTGTGAACACAACTGTACACTAAAGGGTGAATTTTACACATATAAATCATACCTTATAAAAAAGAACAGTACGGTGAGGTCACCAAGATGTCATAGACACTCCTGAGTTGTCTCCTAACAGCAGTATTGAGCAACAAGCAAAACTTTACACAGCCATCATTCTCAAGGCTCAGCAAACACCTGAAGTGTTGCATTAACTAGGCAAATACTGAATCATAAAAAGGCAACTTAAAAATGGTAGGAAAACTACACTGCCTTTGCAGGCCCTTCCGACATTCTCTACTGTCTTGTCAAGGAGGTGGCCCATGCTCCCAATGAGGGACCCAGGTCCCAATTCTGGAGAGAGCAGAGTAATGTTTGTGCACATATTGGGTGCATGAATATCTGTGACAGTCTGGCTGGTGGCAGCCTGAAGGATTGAATCAGTACACTCATCTCAAGCTTAACATCCCAGAGCACTATGGAAGAGCAGTCAGATCATGACTGCCTGGGACAAAGGAGTGTGGACTTTGGGACATACCTGAGACAAGTGGGACCAGAAAGATAAACTGTTTCCCAGGGATGGGGGGTTGGTAGGATCCACATGGAGGGGGAATTCTTGGGTCCACGGATGCAAGCCCAGGATAGGTCACATGCACTGTACAGATTACCAGGGGTGCAGGTGAGGAAAAGTGGGGATAACACATAATTAGTATATGGTTTCTGTTTGGGTTGATGAGAAAATTCTGGTAATAGATGGTGATGAGGGTAGCACAAGACTGTGAGTGTGATTAATACCACTGATTTGTAATCTTGGGAGTGGTTAAGATGGAAAAGTTATGTTAGATATATGTTTCCATGATTTATAAAAAGAAGAGCATCCAAAGATTCAATGCCATTTAAATACAATTCATGACCCTAGATGGGACCTATCATGGAGGAGAAAAGTCTCAAAAGTATATTAGTGTCTCATATGAAAAAAAAAGGAATATAGACTATAAGCATTATATCAACATACTCCTAAACAACCAATGGGTCACATAAAATGACAGGCGAAATTAGAAAACACTTTGAAATAAACAAATGAATACACAACATACCAAAACTTATAGTATGAGATGAAAACATTGCCTATAGAGAAATTTATAACCATGCACATCTATATTAAAAAAGAACTCTCTCTAATCCATAATACATAACTTAACTTTACATTGTAAGGAACTAAAAAATAAAATAAAAAAGCAAGCTAACTCAAAGCTAGCAGAAGAGAAATAATAAAGAATAGAATGGAGAACAATGGGATAGAGAATAGAAAAACAACCGAAACAACAAAACTAAATGTTGGTTCTTTGAAAAGAACAACAAAATTGAAAAACCTATAGCTAGACAGATTAAGACTAAAGACTCAATTTACTACAATCAGGAATAAAAGTGGTTTCATTACAACCAACCGTGGAGGAAAAATAAAGGTTATAAGAGAATACTATAGAATACTATCAACAATTGTACATGAATAGTTTAGATAACTTCTTTATTTACTCTTAAAAATGCATTATTCTGGGAGGGAAAAAAAAGTCATAGTGTATATTTTTAAAATACCAGGTCCTTTGGTTAATCATGTATTATATTTTTATATTACTCTTATCTAACAGTTAAATTTTTATGTTACTCTTTGTTTCTCTATTCTGGCTCTTCTACAGCATGCTTGATAATGTGATCACTTTGAGCATGCTGGTGTCATTGTGTGGGATTTATCTGGAAAATAAAACAGTCAATTGTTGGCCCTTTGGAGTTTTAAGCTGAGTTTAGAAAAGATAATTTAAAGGAAAAAGACTACATTAACATATTACCAAAGGACTTAATTTGTCAAGATGGAGGAAATCTCTTCAAAAGAACAGTTATGTTACCTGAAACCTTAAGGATCTGGCTGGGCAAAGTCTTAGAAAATCTGCTTAAAATATGAATTAGTTTAACGGGAACATGTACAAAATCCCTGAGATAAGAGAATTTGCTCTTCCTATAACATAAGAGCAGAATGCTATTTGAATGGACTGGACCGGAGAGAGTGGAGAAAGGTTTTCAGGGTCTGGAGTTTTCCAGTGGGAACCCATCAACAAAATGAAAGCAGGACAGTAACATGATGAGACTTCTATTTCCAAGACAGCCTTTTAGGTGCAGGATGCATTGAAATAAGGACTAGAGAAAACAACCAGAGAAAACATAGGCATCTACTGCTGAATTTTAAATATTCAATGATGGCTGCCCACATGCTTGATGAAAGAAAGGCACCTCTGGCATGTTCATTTGGAAAAGGAAATCAGGAATAATTTAAGCTTCATTCCTTGGATACCACTTTAGCCAACTGCAGAACATACACTTTAATGTCTGCCTGAGTCAGCTTGAGGGAGATACTACTGGTCCAACCAAAATTGTGAATGTATTATAATTGCCCTTGTAAGAGTCTGGATGCTATTGCTAAAAAGAAATAAAACAAAATAGAGTTACAATTGCTAAGAGATTTTAAATGGAGTCCGGGGGGATTGTGGGAACATGGCCAATGGGTTAGGCAGATAAGGCTTAGCTCTCACTAAAACAGTTTTTAAAAAGCCAGAGCCTGCCTTGGGGACCAGCTTTGGGGCACAGCAAACCAGGAAGGTGCTTAGCAACTCCCAGAAGAGTGAGGGTCAGAGAGATGAAGAAGCCAAAACAAGTAATCGTGAGTTATTAAACCTCCCAGCTGCTGGGAAGGGCTCCCCTCCCCCACCTCAGATATTAAGTGAGGGTAAAACACCTGGCAAATAGTATCTAACTGAGAGTAGAGCAGACATCTACCTCCATGGGAAGGTGCTCTGAATCATCTAGGAGGGTAATGGACAGACAGGGAAGCGAAGAATAATCATGGGTTGTGTACCTCAGTGGCTGGAAGCAGCACACATACCCCGCCCACAGGGTAGACAGACTAGGTGGAGCCCCTGGCCCCCTGCTCTAAATGGGAATGTGACAGCAGATACCCTGTGAGTAAGAGGGATCTGGGAGGGTGGAGAGTGATTTCTTGGAGGGGAGTTTAGCCAGCTGTGCCCCCTTGAATATCGGAAGGGTCCCCGACTCGACAGGAGGGGGGACGGGGATCCCCTCAGGCTGGTAGTCATGCCCAGCCACCTAGGTAAAGAGAAAAATTACATCAGAGAGGAGGCAGAGACAAGCAGTGATCAGCTCCACTCTAACTGATTCCAGAGGATCTAACCTGCCCAAGGGAAAAGGGGCAGATAGCCTTCTAAAAGGCTAGTTAACCTAAGGAGGCAGAATAGCTCTGTGGAAGAAGTGCTTCCTAGTATATATGAGGTCCCTGGTTTGATTCCTGGCTCCTCCTTGAAAAGAGATTCACCAGGTTAACAGGCATCCAGCCAAAACTTTATGAAGGGGAACATATAGACATTTTCTTTGTATTAGCTTTTCTTGGATCTCTTATCTAAAATAAAAAATAAAAAAAAACAGCTTCCTTCTTTTTATTTCCCTTATTTTACTCACTAAAACCCAGTTCAAACCTGCAGAAGGCAGGCTGCAGGGTGAGTGAGTGTGGAACACCAGCAGCCTGAGTAGATCCTTAGGGGTCTGAGAGAGAAGGCTGTTTTTTCCATTTTGGGATTTTTTCTTTCTTTCTTTCTTTTTTCTTCTGTCTCCTGTTTTAAAAATGAGTCACTGGTATCTTGTTTCTTGCTTGTTTTGTAACCCCTTCCTCTGTTCATCTGCTTGTTTATTTTTCTTTTTTTCTTTTGGTGACTGAATTACTCTACCTATGCTATTTCTTTTCACTCTTTCATCTTTATATCTTTGTTTTCTGTTCTTGTTTTTCATTCCACGTCTT
Source organism: Cabassous unicinctus (assembly GCA_029593785.1). Taxonomy (NCBI): domain Eukaryota; kingdom Metazoa; phylum Chordata; class Mammalia; order Cingulata; family Chlamyphoridae; genus Cabassous; species Cabassous unicinctus. Next base: position 5,612 of record JAQZBX010023621.1, read on the forward strand.
TTATTTCATCTCTATTTTTTCTTATTTGTATTTCTCCACCCCCTCCTTTTTTCTCTATTTAGTTTCTCTTTTCAATTTTTACTCTTTTCTCTTTTCTTTTCCTCTCTTCTCACCATTTCCAGCCCTTTAGTTCATTCTATATAATTTTCTCTGTTCTGTTTCTTGTTTCATTGTTTCTATTCCACTTTCCTAATCTTATTCCTCTGTGCTTCTTACTCATGTTAATTTTTGAATTTCCTGGGTTTGTGTGGTTGACATCTTACCTTTTACTGTTATTATTACTATTATTCTTTTTGTCTTCCTATCTCTTTCCTTTTCTCTAGTCCTAATTTTTTTTTCCCTTTCAAAGGAAAATAGACAGATCTCTCTCACAAAAAAAAAAAAAAGCTGAGTGGGGGCAAGATCCTGCCTAAGTGAGTTGTTTTGGGAACCCACAGAGTAGGAGGCTTCAGGGCATCGATCTGGAAGGAGCTGGACAAGGAGGTAAATTCCTCAAAGTGCTGCTGGCTTGATCCTTGGGTGCTGTGTTTCCTCTTCCTTGATTTCCCTTTTTCTGTGTATACCATTTTTGTCTACCAATCCTATCTCTTTTCTTCTTTCATCTTTCTATCTTCCACTTTCTATTGTTCTTACATTCCACCTCTTTTTGCTTAGTCCTCAATTGTTCTGGTTTTTATTTCTATCTTCTCTATCCTGTTTTCTTTCTTTTATTAACTGTTTCTCTTTTTTGTCTTTTCTTTTCTCTTTCCCTCTCTTCTCATCATTCTGGCCTTTTAATTCATTCTATTTATATTTCTCTGTTCGCTTCCCATTTCATTTTTAGTACTTCACTTTTTTATTTTTATTACTCTACACTGGTTATATGAGTTAAATATTCATTTTACAAGGTCTTATATGGTTGCTCTTCTAATAATTACTATTATTATTAATATAATCCTTTAAATTTTATTACCTCTTTCACTTTCTCTGGCCCTAATTTTTCCTTCAAGGGAACATAGACAACAGCAAGGAAATAGAATAAGAAGAACAAAGTGTCAAATAGAAAACTTAAGACACACACAAAAAGAGGAATTAAATAAAACCCTAGAGTAAAGAGAGAAGCTAATTAACTGAATAAACCCATCAAGATAAAAAGATGACCAGACAGCAACAAAAAATAACAAAACATACTAAGAAACAGGAAGACATGGCCCAGTCCAATGTACAAACTAAAAACCAGGAAGAGATGCAGAGCATCAAACAACTAATCAAAGCTGCCCAAACCAATATCATAGACCAGCCTAATGAAGTGAAGGAAGAGATTAAGGATATTAAACAGACACTAGGAGAACATACTGAGAAATTGTAAACATACATAAAAAGATAACAGGTATGATGGTGATGAGTGGCACAATTGAAGAAATTAAAAAGACACTGGAAGCACATAACAGCAGATTTGAGCAAGCAGAGGAAAGAATTAGCGATGTGGAAGACAGTACATCTGAAATCAAACAGATAGTAGAACAGATAGATAAAAAGAAAAAATCCAGCAGGGACTTAGTGATTTGAATGACAACACAAAATACATAAACATATGCATTATAGGCATCTTGGGGTGGGGGGAAGAGAAAGGAAAGGGGTCAGAATGAGTGTTGGAAGAAATAATGGCTGAAAACTTCCCAACCCTACTGAGGGAAATGGATGTACATGTCCAGGAAGAGCAGCACACCCCAAACATTATAAATCCCAACAAGCCTACTCCAAGATATATACTCATCAAACTGTCCAATGCTCAAGACAAACAGAAAATACTCAAAGCAGCAAGAGAAAAGAGAACCATCATATACAAGAAACTTCAATAAGGTTAAGTGCTTATTTCTCATCTGAAACCATGGAGGCAAGAAGGCAATGGTATGTCATAGTTAAGGTACTGAAAGAAAAAATTTCCAGCCAAGAATTCTCTATCCAGCAAAGCCGACATTCAAAAATGATGGAGAATTCAAAATATTCACAGATAAACAGAAATTAAGAGAGTATGCCAATAAGAATCCTGCCCGTCAAGAAATACTAGGGAAGCTGATGTGGCTCAAGTGATTGGGTTCCTGTCTAAATAAGGGAGGCTCTGGATTCGATTCCCAGGGCCTCCTGGTGAAGGCAGCTAGCCCACACCCCAGAGAGCTGATGGCCCACACCTGCGGAGAGCTGATGGCCCACACCCATGGAGAGCTGACAGACCTGCCCACAGAGATCTGATGGCTTGTGGAGAGAAGTACAGCAAGATGATGCAACAAAGGGATACAAGCAGGCACAGAAAAACATGCAGCGAATAGACACAGAGATTAGATAGTGTACACAAGTATCAAGGTGGGGGGGATAAATAAATAAAATAAAACTTTAAAAAAGGAAATACTAAAGGGAGTTCTGCAGGTTGAAAGGAAAAAAACAGGAGAAAGATAGTTGGATGAGAGTGTAAGAACAACTAAAAACAAAAAGAAAAATAAAAACAACATATGACATACATAAACCCAAAGAAAATATGGCTAATGTAAGTAATTCACTGAGAATAATAACCGTGAATGTTAATGGATTAAACTCACCACTTAAGAGACACAGATTGGCAGAATGGATAAGGAAATATGACCCATCTATATGTTGTCTACAAGAAACCCACCTTAGACCCAGTTGTTCAAGCAGGCTGAAAGTGAATGTCTGGAAAACAATCTTACAAGCAAACAATAACCAAAAAAGGGAGGGAGTAGCTATACTAATATTGGACAAAACAGGCTTTAAATGCAAAACTATTGTAAGAGAGAAAGATAGACATTATATATTAGTAAAAGGGGTAATCTTTCAAGAAAAAGAATAATCATAAACATTCATGCACCTAAGCAGGGCACCTCAAAATATTGAATTCCCATCCTGGAGAACTCTGCCACATTCTCTAATGGAGCAGCAACAGTCCCCCAAGAGCAGGGGCAATGACTAGTGAAGTAGGATGATCCATTGAGGAGCCCTTGATATTGATGACTATGCTTATGGGCCTTTGCTCTTGAAATTGAAACTTAGCCTATTGTTGTTGGGTGCCTAACAGTTGCCTCCAAATGCCTCCTTGTTACTCAAATCTGGCCTCTCTCTAAGCCAAACTCAGCATATAAATGCATTACCTTCCCCCCAGCGTGGGTCCTGACTCCTGGGGAAGAGACTCCCTGGCACCAAGGGATTACTACCAAGCACCAACCAGCAAAGCAACTGGAAAAAGACCTCAAATAAAAGTGGGAAAAGATAAAGACAAATGAGTTCATATGACTAACAGACTTCAAAGTGGGTCGGGAGGTCATCCCAGAAGTAACGCTTATGCACATCTCAGCAGGATCTCATAGACTGCCAAAGTGGATACTACCCCAAATAGTTGGGCTCCTGAGGGCTCTGGAGAAACCCAGGTCCTATGGTCAAGGCAGATAGCGCCATAGTTTGGTGCATTGCCAGTGGGCCCTACTTTGGAGTTTGTGCTCCTGAGAGTGACAAAGTTGGACTCAATTATGTCTTCCCTATACATGGCTCATCTGTCCCTTCTATTTAAACCTATCCTTGGTGCTGAAATTTGTAGGCATACATCCAAGAGACTGGAATCTTCAGGCTTTCCATGTGCCAGCTGGGCCCAGAGCCTTAGTGGAGTTGCAACACCTACTCTCCAGTTCATTGGACTACCCAGGACAACTAACAAGGAGGTGAGGATTGACAACCACCATACCAAGGAAACAAGAGAGCCTACAACTGCAAGCAAAAGAGTCCCATCCATCGGCTGTACGGGATCGAATGCCCCTCTCAATAAGAGGTGGAGTGGACATCACCCTCCCAGAATCCTCAGGATTGGGGATGAACTATGGATTTAGAGTGGACTCACTGGTATTCTACCATAGACATATTGTGATTCTAGCAATGGAAGAAATTACAACATTGATGTGGAGGCAGGGACCACTGGAGGATATGGGGACAGAGAGAGGGAAAAACAGTTTTAATATGGGGGCTTTTTTGGGACTTGGGAATCATCCTGAATGACATTGCAACAACAGATATAGGCCATTTTATATCACCCCATAACATGCAGAACTGTGTGGTAGACAGTGTACACTACAATGTAAACCATGGACCATGCTCAGTGGCAATGCCCCAAGATGATTATCAGTTGCAATGAATGTCCCACACTAATGAAGGATGTTGTTTATGTGGGAGGGCGTGGGAGGTGTGGAGAGTGGGGCATATGAGAATCCCTATATATTTTTTTGTAACATTTATGTAACCTAAGTATCTTTTAAAAAATACAAAGAATTAAAAAAGGGTCATAAGAGGCTATTATGAGAAACTGTATGCCGACTAATGAAACAATCTAGATGAAATGGACAAATTCCTAGAAATACACAAACAGCCTACACTGATGCTGCAAGAAATGCAAGAACTTATCAAACCAATCACATTTATTTTGTTTATTTATCCCCCTCCTCCAATGCTTCTCATTGTCTGTCTGTTCATTGTTTGCTCACCTTTCCCAGGAGGCACTAGGAACCGAACCCAGGACCTCCCACATGGGAAACGATGCCCAAGAGCCTGAGCCACACCTGTTCCCTATGGGCTGCAGTGTCTGCTGACCAGTGGCATCTGCTTGTTTAGGCATCTGCTCATTGAGGAGGGGTTTGGTGCCTAGCTCTTGTTGCTGTAGGTGCGGGCATCTAGCTCTCATTTTTGCAGGTGTGGGATCTAGCTCTCAATGCAGTGGGTGGACACATCTAGCTATTGTGCTGGTTGGTGCAGGAGTCTGCTTGTCTTCTTTAGAAGGATCTGGGACCCAAATACAGAAATTCTGAAGTGGTAGGTGGATGCTCAACTGGTTGAGCCTCATGTTCTTTCCACCAATCAATTTAAAGAGATTGAGTCAGTCATCAATAATAAGAAAACCCCAGGACCAGATGGCTCCATAGGTGAATTCTAGCAATCATATCATAAAGAATTAACACCAATCCTGTTTAAATTCTTCCAAAAATTTGAAGAGGAGTGAAAATTACCCAACACCTATTATGAAGCTATCACCCTAATAGCAAAGCCAGATAAACACACTCTAAGAAAAGAAAATTACAGAACAATCTCTCTATTGAACATAGATGCATAAATTATCAAGAAAATACTTGTAAATCAAATACAACTGCATATCAAATGACATACATCACGGCCAAGTGGGAATTATTCCTGGTTTGTAGGGCTGGTTCAACATAAGAAAATCAATCAACATAATATATCACATTAACAAATTGAAGGAAAAAACTCACATGATCATCTCAATGGATGCAGAAAGGGCATTTGACAAAATCCAGCATCCTTTCTTGATAAAAACACTTGGAAAGATAGGAATAGAAGGAAAATGCCTCAATATGCTAAAAGGCATATATGAAAACACATAGCCATCATTGTACTCAATGGGGAAAGTTTGAAAGCTTTCCCTCTAAGATTGGGAATAAGACAAGGAGGCCCACTGTCACAATTGTTATTGAACATTGTATTAGGAGTTCTAGGTAAAGCAATTAGGCAAGAAAAAAATTAAAGGCATCCACATAGGAAAAGAGGAAGTAAAACTCTATTTACAGATGACGTGATCCTATATTTAGAAAATTCCAAGATGTCTAAGAAAAGCTACTTGAGCTAATAAATGAGTTCAGGAAAATGGCAGGATGCAAGATCAATAAGCAAAATTCTGTAATGCGTTTACACTGTAGTATTGAAAATTCTGAGGAGGAAATTAGGGGGGAAATTTCATTTACAATACCAGCAAAAAGAGTCAAATCTCTACAAATAAAGTTGTCCAAAGAAGCACAGAATTTGTTTGCAGAAAACCACAAACCAATGCTAAAAGAAATCAATGAAGACCTAAATAAATGGAAAGACATTCCATGTTCATGGGTTAGAAGACTAAATATTGTGAAGATGTCAAGCCTACCCAAATTGATTTATAGATTCACTGCAATACCAATCAAAATTCCAACAGCCTACTTTACAGAATTAGAAAATGCAATTGCCAAATTCATTTGGAAAGGAAAGTGCACCCGGACAGCAAAAACATGCTAAAAAATAAGAGCAACATGGGAGGAATTTTACTGCCTGACCTTCAAACATATAACAAAGTTACAGTGGTCAAATAAGCATGGTATTGGCATAAAGGTAGACACATTGATCAATGGAATAGAATTGAGAGTCCAGAAATAAACCCTCAACTATAATTTGACAAACTGACCAAGTCCTTGTTAACGGGACAAAACAGTCTCTTCAACAAATGGTGCTGGGAGAACTGGATATCTATAACGCAAAGAATAAAAGAGGACCCCTATCACACTCCCTATACAAGAATCAAATCAAAATGGATAAAAGGCCTAAGCAGAAAAACCAGCACCATAAATTTACTAAAAGAAAATAGGGTAACATCTTAACGACCTTGTGGTAGGTGGTGGTGTCTTGGAACTTACAGCCAAAACATATGCAACAAGAACAACAAAAATAGATAAATTGGACCTTTCCATAATGAAACACTTTTGCACCACATAAGACTTTGTCAAAAGCTTGAAAAGACAGCCAACTCAATGTGACAAATTATTTTGAAATTATTATCTGTGAAGTGTTTAATATCTATGATATATAAAGAGATGTTACAACTCAATAATTAAAAGAAAAATGACCCAATTTAAAAATGGGGAAAAGACTTGAATGGACATTTGTCCAAAGAAGAAATACAAATGGCAAAAAAAAACCACACACATAAAAATATTCAACAGCACAAATGATTAGGGAATTACAAATCAAAACTACAATGAGATATCATTTCACACTTATCAGAATGGCCTCTATTAAAAAGACAGACAATGATAAGTGTTGGAGAGGATGTGGAGAGATGGGAACAATTATTCACTGTTGGTGGGGATGAAGAATGGTACAGCCACTGTGAAGGACTCTTTGGCAATTTCTAAATAAGGTGCATATAAATTTGCCACGTGACTGTGCAATACCACTCCTGGGTATATACCCAGAAGAACTAAGAGCAGTGACACAAACAGACATCTGCACAGCTATGTTCATAGCAACATTATTCATGATTGCCAAAAGTTGGAAATGACCCAGCTGTCCATCAAGCAATGAATGAATAAAAAAACTGTGGTGTATTCACACGATGGAATATTATGCAGCTGTAAGAAGAAATGAAGTTGAATAGCATGTGACAACATGGGTGAACCTGGAGGAAATTATTCTGAGTGAAGCAAGCCAGACACAAAAGGACAAATACTGTATAAAATTGCATTACTATGAACTAGATATATTGTGTAATACATTTTAAGACTGTACTTCTATAAACTGTAATAGAAATCAACTTATGAAAATGAAATTTGATTAGTGGGTATTTGGGGATAGTGGAGGCATACTAAGGTATGTGGAGTTTTTATCTTTGGGGAATGAAAGAATTCAAAACATTTTTGTGATGATTGCACAATATTGTGGTTATACTAAAAGCCATTTCTTATACACTTTAGATAGATCATATGGTATGTGAGTATATCTCAATAAAACTGCTTAATAAATAAATAAATAAATTATAAATAAATAAATGAAGAATAGCCAGAAATAGCAGCTATGTACAGCAGGGGAAACAAAGATATTGAGAGGTGAAGGATTTTCTTGTTTGTTTGTTTTTTGTTTATTATTATTGAAATAATGAAAATGCTCTAATAATGATTGAAGTGATAAATGCAGAAAAAAAAGAAAAATATGGGAAGGATTTTTGCTTCAACATATGAGTTACTTACCTGGTGAGACCAGGTTTAATATTGGATATTCCCTAGGAAACTTTTGAGTTCAGACTGAAGGTAGTCAAAGCAGGGCAGCCCCCCTGCTGGGCTTCTGTGAACCCTGCATCTCTGTGCACCCTGGGCTGAGTACACAGTTCTGGGCCTGTCAAGCTTGCAGGTGGCAGGGAGCTCCTGGACAGGCCACATTCCTTGAGCTCCAATAAATACACCAACAAACTGTGAATATCTCCTGACTGGACAGGGCAGAGGGTTGGTACTATGGAGGCAGGGAGGACTCTGGCTAAGAGGACTCATGTGGGAAGTCACATACAGGCTTTGTGCTGCACTAGGAGCTTTATCCTGCCATCCTCCAGAAGGGTGGGGGTGGGGATAAAACCCTAGGTCCCAGGATTACTGTGGACCTCGGAGTCTAGACATGGGATGGAGACTCCCCAAATCCTGCTCCTTCTGTGGGACCTTCGTTCTGAACCTTCAGTGTTCACTGTGCTGAGGATTCCACTTGACCCAGGCTCAGTCGCTGGCATTGAATCCTCCAAACACAATCTTAGAGATTAGGACACAGGGCAGGGCAGGTGTGGGGTGGGGCACATTTTCACCACAAGCTGACCCTGAGCTTCCTACGCTGTGGCCCGCCGGCCTGCAGGGGGCGCGCGAAACCGCCTTTTCTGCCTTATCTGACCTGGTAAAGTCTCCACTTTTCATCCAGGACCTGAACAGCCGCCACAGGAAGGTCAAAGGCTTCATTCCCGCGGGACCCATGGAGGAGGTGCCCACGGCCCTAGGACTCCTCTGCCCGGTCTGCGTGAGGAAATGGTCTCCTCTTCCCGCCTGAGCCTGGGGAGGGATCTGCGATGTGGCTTCTTGGACATGTTTTCTTTCCTAAACAGTGGGCGCAGAACTTCGAGTTTCTGCTCTGTTCCCAAGTAGTTTATTCTCTACTTTTGCAGGTAAATACCTTAGGAGACATATTTTACCAAAGCATCCGTTCATTGAGGGCCTTGCCAGCTCGAAATCTGGATGCTATGGGACTTTTTACGGATTCAGGACTCTTGCTGGAGACAATCCTGATAGAGAGTCAGAGAGATGAAAAGCATCTACAATACCGAAAGGGAGAGGCAACGTATTGCCACCTTCCAGTGGGGAAGATGGGGACAGGCCGGTCCTGGCTGAGCCATATGATGAAAGGGAAAATGGCGCTCCTGTGTACACACTTTTATTAATTACTTTATATCGGTTAATTTTTCCTCCACCACTTACATAGTTGGAAAAAATGTTGACAAATTGACAAGTACGGGTAATACAACTCCCAGTATTATTTTTAAACGATAGTAACCCTGAAATTTATAATAATTTTATTTTCCTGGCTTTAATAAAAGTGACCAAGTGAAGATTTTCTAATGAGGACATTACTAATTTTTGTGTTACTTATCATTTTTCTTTAGAACATAAATCAAAGCCATTAACTTGAACTTGACATACATACACAATACATATACAACCTTAGAAAAAATACTTTTCATAAAAACATTACACTTTTAAAATATTGGAAACTGAGTATCTGTGCTGATTTGCATTTTGACTTAGAACAAGGAGAGAACATGCAACTAGGGAGGTTTATGCTGATAGTAAAGTTCTTCAAGTTAACAATGTCTTCCTCTCCCTTTATACTTACCACAGGCTACGTGGTATCCTGAGAGGGTTCATTATGAGAAAAATGTCAGTCATAGCTTTAAGACCTTACTTTGAAAGAAACTAAGGAGAAAATAAATTGGAAGGTAAGACTTCATCTTTGTTTTCTTATGGAAAAAGTTTCGATGAGCTTTTTATAAATATATCTATATTTATAATAAATATATATTTTTGCAGCTTTCAGGTAAAGTCCAGCACTTTGATTATACAAAGTCTGTGAGAAGAGGTCAGTAGAGATCATCTCCTCTTAAGTCCTGACATCATGCATTCAGGTCCTTGGCACAATCCCTCACCGGTAAGAGCACGGCATGCCTGGATATGTTATTGGTGATCCTTAATGGAAGCTAGTTTTTAAAACTGGGAGATTTCTGCTAGAGTCATACGTTCTTTAACATCGTGTTTACTAGCAAAAATCAGCAAACCACCTTTTCATAGGTCCTAATGCACTATCTCTTCTACATTACTTCCTATTGTAGGGGATGTATGTACAACTTCATTCATAGAAATTTGGTAAAGGATGGTAGTTTTCCCTGCATAATCCAACCCAGCAATGATAACTTTGTGCTCCTGGTCATTGAACAGCCATATCCTGGTGTACAGAATTCCCATTCTGGGGCAGCAGAACCCCCCTCAGCCACCTGGAGGGTCACCTGAACTGCCCCCGTTCAGGCTAAGGGGGAAGAGAGTGATGCACCAGAGCCTCTGCCTCTGCTGCTGCTGCTCATGTACTTGCAGCTGCCCCGGCCCATATCCCGGGAACCAGAGGGAGGCCTGAACCCAAACTGACCTGCCACTCGTGGGGCCCTGCCTTGCCACCATGGCACTTGCTTGGCTTGTGGACATCGCCACTGCATTGTCTTCCACCAGCCTGGTGGGCCACCATCCTCCCCCAGTTCCTTAAGGGTGACTGCAGTGGCAGGTACCAAGTGGGCGAGGAGTAATATTTGAAATGGTGATAAAACATTTTCAAATTTTTTAATTTTCTCTTTTTCTACTTTCAATTTGAAAATATATTCACATGTCTAGTTAACTTTTATATTAATGAAATAAATATAAAATTATTTTATGTAATATATATTTTGGGGTTTTTCTTGTTGAGATTTATTAAATAATTTTTCTTGGCTCAGTGTATCATGTCACACTAATAAGTTACATAAATATTTGTAATCTATTTTCAATGAGAAACTTTTGATGTCAGCATAGTGGATTTCTTCATTTGATATTATATATTCATTAGGTCAGTCTGATATTATATAAAGAATCAACTAATGTTAACTTGTGCATTATGTACCCTGATTACATTTGCTCCCCTCCCAGCTTGGCCCATAAAGATAAGTCCCAGCATTTCATAACCCCCAGCATTTCTCCACCTTACAAATCACTGCTGTGATCAAGTCATTATCTCATGCTCCCATATTCCCTAATATCTCCCAATAGACTCCTGAAGAGAAAAGTGATAGAGAGAAGATCCCCTGAAAGACATGCATAGACTAACAAAAGCCAAGTACAGAAAATCTGAACTAAGGTCTGAGCCACCTCTTGAAGCCACAGAGAGTGAACCTAAGAAATTCTGGAGTAGCATGCCCATGGCTTGAGGAACGGAGTTTATATAATACATGTCCTTCTCCATGGCTTTCAACCTGGGTCAAAGGGCAGTCAGTCTCCACAACATGCAGCAGTGGAAGGAGTTCCTGTAAGAAACTGGAATACAAATACCTTGCTGTTCCCACAAATACCCCAAATTGTTTAGGACACCAAAGACATAGAACTATTAATATAATAATGACCCATTTCCTCCTTAATAACATCCAAACTCTTAAAAGGTCAATTGCTTTTGCAACTTTGGTTGAACTGCATTTATGTAGATTTGTCCTCAATACTTTACTACCATTGTAGAAACATTGGTGTTTTCAAAGGTCTTTTAATTCAAAATATCGTATGTATAAAAGTTTCAAGAGGAGTGGGTTTAGCTCAGTGGTTGAGCTCCTGCTTCCCATGTACAAGGTCCTGGGTTCAAGCCCTGGTACCTCCTAAAAGAAATTGCAGGAGCAGGTACAAAGAACTCATGATCCCTTCACTAAGATTCCCCAGTTGTTTCCCCAGTTGTTTTAGTTTTACCACATTTGCCCACTGTAGCAGTTTGGCAGTTTGATGTAATTATGAATTCCCAAAATAGATATTGGATCATGCTTGTAAACTGATCTGCTAATCTGGGCATGATTAAGTTAACTGGGCCACATGAGTAGGATGTTGAACCCCACCCCTTGGTGGGGTGGGAATCAAATATAAAAGGCATTGCAAAGGACAGAGGAAGCAGTTTTGATGCGGGAGCCCCAGGAAGTAAGAGAGCTTGGTCGTGAGGAAGGAGAAAAGGCCCCGGGATAGAGACAAGCCATTTGCCTGAGAGTTCACAGCTGGCCTCGTAGAGAGAAGTAAAGCCTAGAGAGCCTTATAGTCTACAGCTGACCTTGTGGAGGAAACAGAAGGGCTAATCCTGGAGAGAAACACAGCCCTGGGAAGAAAGGAACCCAAGAAGCCTGAACCCTGGCAAACGTCCGCAGCTGTCTTGCTCCAACATGTGGCAATGGACTTTGGTGAGGGAAGAAACTTATGCTTTATGGCCTGATAACTGTGGACTTCTACCCCAAATAAATACCCTTTATAAAAACCAACCGATTTCTGGTATCTTGCATCAGCAACCCTTTGGCTGACTAATACACCCACTAACAAACATTTCAGAAAAATACTCCCGTGTGTATTTCTTGCTCTCCTAGGGAATCCCAAATCAGGAAATCAGCTTTGCTTCAATGTTGTACTCTCATTCACAGTCCTCTTCAACTTTTATCCATTGTCCCAATCTCTCAAAAATGTCTATTTTTCCAGTCAATTTTAATATAGAACTCCCCCTGAGAGGTTCTTTCATTTTCGCATCTTTGACATATTTAAGGAGCACTAATGACCCCAACCTGGGTCTGCCCAGTGTTTCCTCTTGAGATTTAGGCCCTAAATTCAGCCCATCAGGAGAGTTAGAAGTGCAGCCCATCAGGAGAGATAGGAGATCCACTTGCCTCACCCACCGGTGATGTGAACTTGATAACCTGATTAAATTTCTGTCAGGTTCCTCCACATGCAAAACATGTTTTCACTTTATAATGAATGACATTTTATGAAGACATATTCTGATATCAATATTGCAGTCCCCATCCATCCTCCACCCATCATCCTCTCATCCAAATCTACCTCCACTCTGATGGTTGTCAAATGCTGATTTTTTTCCCCATTACCAACACACCTCCTATATTCCTTATTTGGCTTTCTGCCTTAAAAAGCCTTGCTTGACTACTGCTTGTTATAACCCTACAGATTGAGGTATTCAATTTTTTTCAATATGTTCTCATCCTTTATCATTATTTATTTTAATGCACAAATTGTCCCAGATTGCACTAGTTGGATCCCCTTATGTTGATTAAGTGAGGCCCCATGTACATCATTTGTACTTTGTCTAGGTGGTATTCGGGGAAAAGGGGTTAAATTATTCCTGACTTCATTTTCCAAATTACATGCTATGTCATTGGTCCCATTTTTTTTTGTCAAGTCTATGGGCATCCAGCATTCAATATTTAAAATTCACCAATTCCCTCCTAAATTTTCTCTTCCTGTACTCATTTGTCCTTACATCGATGCATCTTAGACCTAAAGGCCTGTCTTGGACATAAATATCTCATCTTTAACTTTATTGATGGTTTCCCACTGTCCTTAGAACAAGGACCATAGGGCTTACAATGCCCTTCACATCCTGAATACTTCTTTCTGCTGCCTTCTGCAGTCCAGGCCAAACTACTTACCTGCAATTCATTTTTCTCTGTTTCTGCAAATAGCAGTCTGCTGTTGTTTGAATTCTGTACATTTTCCCATTAAGCCAATTTGTATCCCAAGCAAATCTTTGAAGACTTTGCCTATTTAAATCTTTAAGGTTTCAGCTAACACATGTTTCTTTCCAGGAGGTTTGTCCCACCTGAACAAATGAAGTCCTTCGATACTAGGTACACAAGTTACCATTGTCATTTTCACTTTAAATTCTCTTCTAAACCAAACTTAAACACCACAGGGCAGATGATTGATTGATTGATTTGCCTGTATAATTCCATTCACTGACACAGCCCTGACTCAAAGACATCATAACTGTCCTTAAGAATGTTGCAAAATGGCCAGACTGGAAAAAAAAAAGGGTAACATAAAAAATACAATACATGATTACCTAAAATATATTTTTAAAAATATGCCCTAAATGTGTTTTTTTCAGAGCAAGAAATTTTTAAGAGTAAATATTACAAAAAAAGGCAAGCTGTGTTTCTAGGAATTGGCCCATGTTGTCAAAGATGTCGAATCTGTTGGGCCATAATTGCTTAAAGTATACTTTTAAAACCCATTTTAGAAATGTCACCACGTTCATTACTAACTTTAGTGAATAGATTCTTCTTTCCTTTATTCTTTATCTGCCTACCTATAGGATTTTTAAATTTGTTGATATTTGTGCAGAACTAGCTTTTAGTTGTGTTGATTCCATTGTTTTTCTGTTGTCTCATTGATCTCTGCTCTAATCTTTATTTCCTTCCTTCCACCAGCTTCGGGTTTAGTTTGCTCTTCTATGAGTATTTCCTTAAGTTGTAAAGCTATGTTATTGTTTGAGATGGTTATTCTTTTTTTAATATAGGTGTTTTTGGCTATAAATTTCTCTATTAATGTTTTAAGTATTCTTATAAGTTTAGATATGTTGTGTATTCATTTCTGTTTATCTCAAAATGTTTTCTAAGTCCCCTCATGATTTCATCTGTGAACCATCGGTTCATGTGTCTTGTTCAATTTCCACATATTTGTGAAACTCTCTAGTTTCCCTTCTGTTATTGATTTCTAGTTTCATCCCACTTTGGTTATATTAGATACTTATGGATTCAGCATTTTTATGTGTGTTGTGGGGTAACATATGGTCTATTCTGGGAATGGTCCATGTGCACTTGAGAAGAATATATTCTACTGGATCGAGTTGGCTTATAGTGTTGTTCAAGTCCTCTATATCCTTACTGATCATTTGTCTAGATTTTCTATCCATTTGTGGAAGTGGGAAGTTAAATTCTCCAGCAATTATGAAAATTCTGACTATTTCAAATCTGTCAATTTTTCCTCTCTATATTTAAGTGCTCTGTTCTTTGTATATATGTTTATAAGTTTTATATGTTCTTGATATATTGACCCTTTTATAGATATATAAATGGTTCTTTTTGTTTTGTAACCATGTTTGTTTTAATTTTGTCTGATATAACTCAAGTGAGTCTAATTCTCTTTTCATTATTATTTGCATGCAGTATTTCAGTATTGTGACCCATTTTTTCTCTTTCAATGTGTCTGCACCTTTGTATCTAAAGTGGGTCTCGGGGAGCAGGGTTAGCTCAGTGGTTGGGCATCTGCTTCCCATGTACAAGGTCCCAGGTTCAATCCCTGGTACCTCCTAAAAAAAAATAAAGTGGGTCTCTTATAGGCAACAAATGGTTGTATCATCATTTATTTATGCTAAACTTTGCTTCATTGAAGTAATTACTTAAATGAAAAAATATTAAACTAAATAATTAGAGCAGAGACTGGCTTAATGTATTAAATTTCTTACAACAAAAGAATTAAAATTGACACCTCACTTATTTTTTTAATTTATTTTTCAATAAAAATTTGTTTCTTTATTTCTCCCCACCCATACCCCCTGTTGTTTTGCTCTCACTGTCTGGTCTCTGTGTCCATTCGCTGTATGTTCTTGTGTCTCTGCGAATATTCTCTTTAGGCAGCTCAATCTCTTGCACCACCTCAGTTCCCTGGTCTGCTGCATCTCTTATTGTCTCTCTTCTGTGTCTCTTTTTGTTGCATCATCTTCTTGTGCCAGCACTCCTGCACGTGCCAGCACTCCTGTGTGGGTTAGCACTCTGCTTGGGCCAGCTCTCTACTCAGACCAGCTCACCACATGGGACAGCTTGCCTTCACCAGGACCCTGCCCAAGGTATCAAACCCTGGACATCCTATATAGTAGATGGGAGCCCAATCGCTTGAGTCACAGCTGCTTCCCATTTTACATGTATTTTTGGTTAATGTTTTTAATTGATAGTTTCTAGTGTACCATTTAAATTCCCTTCTCATTTCCATTTCTATTTTTTTATTTAACATTATCGAAATAATTTCTAACTTACAGGGTGATTGCAAAAATAAAGAATACCAACAAGCATCCCTGCTTCTTATACTCAGATGTACCATTTTTAACATTTTGCCAAATTTGAAGTTCCATCCCTCTTCATTTCTTCTTTCTCCATCCCTGTCTCCTAAACATTTAAAAGTAGGTTGGATACACCATGCTCCTTGAACGCAATATTTCCATGTACATTTCCTGAGTACTAAGATCTTCACTACTGTAATGGTCTTTGTACAGTTAAGTTAAAATCATTTAATATTGGTATAAAGCATAGTCTGTATTCCAATTTTTTAATATATCCCAATAATGTCTCTGAGTCTTTTCTCCTCCGTTATAAGAGCCCATCTAGGATCATATATTGCACTGAATTGTCATTGACTTTAGTTGCTCCTTTTTTAAATTGTGGAAACATATATACAACATACATTTTTCCATTTCAACCAATTCCAAGCATACCATTCCGTGGGATTAGTTACACTGACCCTGTGGTAAGGTCACCACCATCCATTAGCAGAACTTTCCTATCACTCTAAAAAGAAACCTGGTACCCATTATGTGTTAACTCCCCCTTGTCCCTCTGTGCTGCATCAGGTAAGCAGTAATCTACTTTCTGTCTCTGAACTTGCATATTCCAGTTGTTTCAAATGACTGAACTCATGCAATATGTCTCTGTATCTGACATTTCACTCAATGGAATGTCTTCTAGTTCATTCATGTTGTGGCATGTATCAGGACTTCATTCTTTTTACAAGTGAATAATATTCCATTGTATGTATATACCATATTTTTTATCCACTTCTCTGTGAATGGGTACCTGGGTTGATTCCATGTTTTTGCTATTATGAAAATGCTGCTGTGAGCACTGGTGTACAAAACTATCTGTTCAAGCTCCTGCTATTCCATCCTTTTGGGTATATGCCAAGTCATATGACAGTTCTCTTTCTTCCAAACTGTTTTTCACAGTGTTTGTTGCATCATTTTTTTCCTACCAACATTGTACAAGGGTCTCTAATTTTCTGCATCTTTGCCAGTATTTATTTTTAATAGCTATTCTCATGAGTGTGAGATGCTATATTTCTCAATATTTTTTAAAAATGGTCTTGTATTTGTGGTACTATATATACTACTCAAAATTGTCCATTTAAGCACATTCAATTAGATGAATTATGTTTATGATATTGTGCTACAATCACCAGTGTCCATTACCCCAAATTCTTCATTACCTCAAACAGAATCTCTGTACCCATTAAACAGTAAAACCTCTCTCTCCTCCCGTCCAGCCTTTGATAACATACAATCTACCATCTGCCTCTATTAAATGTCCTTCTTCTACTTATTTCATAACAACAAGATCAGACAGTATTTGTCATTTTGAGTCTGCTTATTTTACAAAACATTATGTCTTCAAGGTTTATTCATGTTGTAGTATGCATTGTAACATCCTCCACTTTCATGGCTGAATAACATTCAAATGTGTGAATACCACTTTTTGTTTATTCATTCATCTGTTGATGGACACTTGGGTCGCTTCCACCACTTGTCTACTTTGGACAATGCTGCTGTAAATATTGATGCACCAGTATCTATCTGAGTCCCTGCATTCATTTCTTTTGAGTATACAACAAGAAGTGGGATTGCTGGGTCATATGGTAATTCTACTATCAACTTTCTGTGGAACTGCCAAGCTAGTTTCCACAGTGTCTGCACCATTTTACAATGCCACTAGCAATATGTTAGGATTCCTATTTCTCTGTATCTTCATCAACATTTACTGTTTTTTGTTTTTTAATTAACAGACATCTAGTGGATGTAAATTAGTATTTCATTTTGGTTTTGATCTGCATTTCTCTAATAACCAATGGTGTTGAGCATTTTTTCATGTGCTATTGGCTATTTGTTTATCTTTTTTAGAGAAATTCTATTTAAATCACTAGTGAAGCCTTATTGCCTTTCAATTTACTACATTGAGAAGTTTTTTGGTTTTTATGTTTTTTTCTTTAAGCAAGTTTATTAAAATATATTCACATACTATACAATCCAACTAAAGTGTACATAAATGGCTTTGGTATAATCACAGCATGGAGCAGTCATCGATATAGTCAATTTTAGAGCACTTTCATTACTCAAAAAACAAAACAAAACAACCTACCCATTAGCAGTCACCACTCAATTCCTCTGTCCTTCCCCTGCCATACATAAGCACTAATCTACTTCCATTTCTATAAATTTATTTATATTTACATTTTATATAAATGGAGTCTTAACAATATGCAGTACTTTGTGCCTGGATCCTTCACTTAACTTAAGGTTTTTTTAACCATTGTTGGGAAAATATTAATATATTTCTATTCTCTAAAGTCCCTGTTTGATTTAGATGTATTTCTACCCAAATACCACCCTATTTTTTAACATCTTGTGATATTAACATACTTTTGTTCTGATTCAGGGAAGAACACTCTTGTATTTGTACTATTGACCACACTCATCATCCACACACAGGATTCACTATTCTATACAGTCCCATCATCTCCTAGCTTTCCTTCTAATGATATACCTGAACCTAAACTTTCTCTTTCAACCACAAACACACCCACATATTACCACTGCCAATAACAATCACAGTAAAGTGCTATCATTACCTCTATCCATTTGCAAATATTAACATTAACAATCAACCATATTACAAACCCTGCCCAAATTAAGCCCCAGCTTCCCCTTCTTACCCTCCGTCTGTCTTCTGGTGAGCTTTATTCTAGCCATTAACTCCATGAGTTTGCTCATATATTTAATTCCTATTAGTGAGATCATATAATATTTGTCCTTTTGTGTCTGGTTGTTTAACTCAACAAAATGTCCTCGAATTTCATCTATGTTGTCAAATGGATTGAAAATTTATTTGTTCTTACAGCTGAATAAAATTCCATCACATGCATATATGACATGTTTATCCATTCATTGCTGATAGATAACTGGGCTGTCTTCATCTTTTGGCAGTAGTGAATAATGCCGCTATGAATATTGGTGTGCAATGATCCATTTGAATCCCTGCTTTCAGTTCTTCAGAGTATATACCTAATAGTGGGGTTGACAGAACATATGGCAGATCTATATTTAGCTTCCTTAGGAACCACCAGTCTTCCTCAGCAGTTGCACCATTCTACAATCCCAACAAAAGTGAATAAGTGTTCCTATTTCTCCACATCCTCTCCAACACTTGTAATTTTCTGAGTTTTTTTTTAACTGGGCATTCGAATAGGTATGAAATACTATCACATTATAGTTTTGATTTGCATTTGCATAATAGCTATGATGTTGAACATTTTTTCGTTTTTTTTTATTTGTAGTTCCTCTTTAGAAAAATGTCTATTCAAGTCTTTTGCTGATTTTTAATTGGATCATTTGTCTTTTTATCATTGAGTTGTAAGATCTCTTTATATATCATGGATATTAAACCCTTTGCATTGGCAGGTTTTTGATAACTGAGATAATACATACTTGTTCTTGGTCTTTTGAGATCGTGTTTCTTCTTGATTCAGATTAGTCAATTTTTGTGTTTCTGAGGATTTGTCCAATTTATATAAAGTTATTTAGTTTGTTATCATACAGTGATTCTTAATATGCTCTTATAATCCTTTTTATATCTGTAATGTCAGTAATATCCCCCTTTTCAATGGCAATGATTTTTATTACATGCATTCTCTCCTTATATTTTTTGTCATTCTATCTAATACTTGTTGTAAGTTTGGGCATTTTGTGTTTTCATTTTCATTCATCTCTAGATATTTCCAAACGTCCTTGTGAATTCTTTGACCCATTGGGTCTTTAAGAGTTTATTGTTTAAATCCCACATATTTGTGAATTTTATAGTTCTCCTGTTATTGATTTTTAATTGTATTACATTGTGGTCAGAGAAGATACTTTATATGATTTTAATCTTTTTAAATTTATTGAGACTTGTTTTGTGACATAACTTATAGCCTATTCTGTGTAATGATCCTTGTGCACTTGAAAAGAATATGTAATCTGTTGTTTTCAAACACATTTGGGTTACATATTTCTTGCACAGACACACACACACTCTCTATTATATACATCTATATAGGTCTGCTAGGTCTAGTTGGTACATAGTATTATTCCAGCCCTCCGTTTCCTTTTTGGCCTTCAGTTTGAAAGTGCTAGCCAGTAGGTCACTGCCTTTACATCAATGATAAGAGTTCTTCCATTGCTAGAAGAATATTAAGCCTATAGTCTAATGATAATAAGTCTACTTCAGTCCATTGCTCATTCCCCACTGTCTTGAGGATTTGGGGATGGTGGGGGCCACTCTGCTTCTAATTGAGAGGGCGCTTAGATGCCGTGGGGCAGATGGATGGAACTTTCTTGCTTGTAGCTGCAGACACTCTCTGTTCCTTGGGATGGGCATTGCCCGTCATCCTCTCCATGTTAGTTGTCCTGGGTGAGTCAAGTGAACTGGAGAGTAGGTGATAGAACTCTGTTGAAATTCAGGACTCAACTGGCACATGGGCAGATGAAAAGTTTAAGTCTCTTGGACATACACCTCTCAAGTAGAGTACTAAAGTATAGGTTGAAATAGAAGAGAGAGAAGAGCCATGTGTAGGGAAATCATAGATGAGTGTAACTCTGATATACTGGGGAGCATAAATTCCAAAGTACAGCCCACTGACAAGGTGCAGAAATCCTGAGCTGTCTTGTTGTTTCTGGATGTCTCTAGAGCCCTCAAGAGCCCTGCTATTTGAGGCACTGTTTACTGTGCAATCAATGAGATCCTGCTGAGACTTGCATAAGCATAACCTCTGCAATGAACTCCTGACCCACTTTGAAATCTCTTAGCCATAAAAACTCATTTGTATTTACCATTTTCCCCCTTTTGGTCAAGGTCTTTTTCCATATGCATTGCTAGTTGGTGCTTGGTAATGATCCCTCAGTGCCTGGGAGCGCATCCCCAGGAGTCATATCCCATGCCAGGGGAAAGTAGTGCATTTATGTGCTGAGTTTGGCTTAGATAGAGTCCACATTTGAGCACCAAGGAGGCTTTCAGGTGGTAAATCTTAGGCAGTATATAACACTAGGCTGAGTTTCAATTTCACGAGAAAGCGTTCATAAGTACAGTCATCAATATCAACCTGGCATAATGGTCTGTCTTCCTTCACTAGACAGTATTCTTGCAATAGGAGGATTCTTGCTCTCATATTAGAAAATGTAGCTGAACTCCCCAGGATGGGAATTCAATATTCTTTCATCTCCACCCTCCAGTGTCTCATGAACACTTGAATATATTCATATGCCTTAGAGATATGCCCCAGGTGCTCTCCTTCCCATGCGTACCCCATCACTGACACCCTGCACAAGTGGTTCTCTCCCACCACTGCTCTGACCCTTCTGTGATCCAAAACCTCTCCAAAAATGAAGCCAAGAAAATAACCAAATAAAATTAATAAGAAAATGAAATAATACTTTAAAAATAACCAATAAAACACAAAATTTTTTTTAAATTTGTAATTATTAAAAGAAAATTTTTAGACATTGTCTTTCATCAATGAAAGATCTCTTGTCCTGTATGTACAGTGATGTTTTTTCCCATATATTCCCCCAGTTTTTTTTTTTTTTTATCTTCAAAGAAGCTTTAGGATAGAGAAAACACATATAAAATACACTTGATTCCCGTATATCCATCGTCCTCCCTCTTTTCCACTCTCCTCTATTAATAACCTTTTACATGCGGATGGTACCTTTGTTGCAGTTGATGTACAAATACTGAAACATTGTCACTAATCCTGGCCAATGGTTTACATTATGGTCTACATTTTGGATGGTACACTATTATAGGTTTTCATGAAAGGGAATACAGAAGGGTGAGCCAATGCCCATATGGGCAAAATCTTTGATAAGGTAGAAGCATGTAGTTGTGCAGTGGATGAGTGTGACAGTGGTGCAACGATATGATTGGGTTCAGTGGTGCTGGTCTGTGAGGGGGAGTAAGTTGGGAGGTTTGGATTGGACTACCCATGGAAATAGGGGGAGAGCCATGGGAAAGAGCAGGTCAATTCTGGGGTTTTGCAGGTCTGTGGTTAAAACTACAATTTTGGGAATGTTCTTTTGGCAATCAGGCAGGGGAGGGTTACTGGTGTAGGGTGTTGGATGTGAGGGGATACATGGGACAGGGTGAGCCTGGATCAGGCTTCTTTGCAATATGTAAGTGTTCATTTTGTCATAGTATGTTATATCACTGTGTGGAGACTCACAGAATAATCAAGAAAATATCAAACTCTCATCCTGGGAAGCCCTGCTGTATTCTCAGTTAAAGGGACAAGAATGCCTCGAGAACATAGGCAGTGCCTAATAAAACATACCAATATGTCAAGCCCTCAATATTATTACAAGTAACTATATTCTTCAAAAATTGAAACTTAGTGGTTACCATAGGTTCCAAGGGGAGGGGGAAGGGAGAATAGAATAGTTGGAATGTAGGGCACCTTTAGGGCGTTAGACTTGTTCAGCATGATCTTGCAATAATGGATACAGTCCACTTCATATTTTGTCAATTAATTCTTTACTGCCTCCTTTTCTATTTAGTTGATCTTTTGTAGTAAACTGCTTAGAATCACTTATTTCCTTTTTTTGCATAGTTTTCTGATATTTTCTTTGTGGTTACCATCGGGGTAATTTAACATCTCAAATTTATAACAATGTTTTAGATTTGATACATACTGTATTAGTCAGCCAAGGGGGTTTTGATGCAAAATACCAGAAATCATTTGGTTATATAAAGAGTATTTATTTGGGTTAGAAGCTTACAGTTATCAGGCCATAAAGTATAAGTTATTTCCCTCACCAGTCTATTGATAAGTGCTGGAGCAAGATGGCTGCTGATGTTCAGCCTTCCTCTCCCTCTTAGGACTCCATGATCAGGCTCTCTAGGCTTTGTCTGTCTCTCCAGGGCTTGATTCTCTCTGGGCTCAGCTGCTTGTTCTCTCCACAAGGCCAGCTGTGTCGGCGTGACTCTCTGCAGGCTCTGCTGCCGATCGCCGACCACAGTTGACCACCACCGCCTGCCACCGCCACCAATCGCCACCCCCAGGGCGGTTCCCTTGGCGATCGGGCAGTCGGGGGACGAAGGGAAGGGGGTTGCGGCTCACCGGGCTCAGGCGTCCCCGAGCACAGCGAGCCAAAGGACGGGGTCTGCGTCTCGAGCCGCAGACAAGAGTGGGCAGACGGACACTTCCCGGTTACCAGCAGACGATGAGTAACGATTACGGAGACTACCACACACTCCGGAGACGAGGCTGGGCTTCCAAGTCCAACTTTATTAGGCGGGCTCTGATATTTATAAAGAGCGGGAGGGGCGGAGTGAAACGGGGGAAGGGGAAGGCATACTGGGCGGATTCTGATTGGTTGGGATGGGTTTATGTCCATGTAAGGTATATGCTAGAAAGGGGGCGGTGCCGAGCTGCGGTGGCCATCTTGAAGCACACGGCAAGGAGAGATTGCTACAGATGTCAGCAGCCGATTGGCTGTGGTAGCTGCAAAGGCGTCCGCTCCTGATTGGTTGTGGCATTCGGCGCCAAAACGGTGTCCACGCCTCGGTTTTCTTGGGCAGCGCGCTCAGAGCCTCCGTACCGCCCTCGCCCCCCCCAACACCTCCTCCCACACAGCTGTAGACTGTAGGGCAAATGGCTTTTCTCTTTTCCTGGGGCCTTCTCTCTTACCTCACAACCAAGCTCCTCTTCCCAGGCTCCAGCTCAAAAACTCAGCATCAGAACTCCAACTCTGTCCTCTGCCATGTCTCCTATCTGTGAGTCCCCACTCGCCAAGGGGTGGGGACTCAATGCCCCACTGACATGGCCCAACCAAATCCCCAGTCATTGTCCAATCAAGTAAGCCTCTGAATCCAATATAATCTAATATGCCCAGAGGAAAAGATCAGTTCACAAACATAATCCAATATTGATTTTTGGAATTCATAAATAATGCCAAACTGCTACACCTACCTAACTTGAATATCATCCACAAATGATGTTCAAGTACTCTTCCATCTTCCCTCTTTATGAAGTTCTTGTCACAGATTGTGTCTTCATTTCTTTTGAGTTCCAAACCATACATTTATCTTTACTTTAAGGCATTTTCATGGTATATTCTGTATATGGAGTTACATACCAAAAAATATGAAAAATGTTTTTGAAAGAGAGCTTCTCTGGGTATAAAATTCTTGGTTCTAATGATTTTCTTTCAGCACTTTATAAATATTTCTTCCCACTGCCTTCTTGACTCCCACATTTCTGATGAGAAATTGGCACTTAATGTTTATGAGGCTCCCTTGTACATGACACCTTGCTTCGCTCTTGCAAATGTCAGTATTCTCTTGTTTTCTTTGGCATTTGACTCATTCTTTATCAGTTTATTCAGTCCTTGATAAAATTAGACCTTGGTCCTCTCAGTTTCTTGAACCCATTAGCTTCCTGACTAGTATTCTGGAATCTGACTAAGCCCAGTGGTGTGGTCTCCAAAGTAATTTATGCAATGTCATTAGAAACCTGTGTCCCAGATTACCTGGCATATTCCTTTCCATGGATTTGGGAAACAGTCCCTTTTGTTTAATATGATGCACTCTGGCCTGTAGCTGATTGCAAGTGCTTTCTGTGAAGCTTCATAATTTAAATGGTCCATTGATGACCAAACACTTAAAACAGCCCGGTTAAATTACTACTGTTTTATAAAAGTGAAAGTTCTGATGAAAGTTCATTACAACAATAATGCAATTGAGAAGGAAATTTGGTTGCATCTGTGAAATGATGACCAATAACACTCTACTGTTGTCTAAATCAGGCAGATCAGTACTACGACATCTCATGGGCAGTGAAGACATTGACACATCTCTAGGAAGTTCATATAAATTTTGAAATGTTTACATTAATAACATTTTACCCATAGAAACTTAATCAAAAGAAGTTTAGAAAATCCTTTTTAATTTGGCAACACTTCCTATGCAAATCATAACGTATCAAGTGAACCTATTTTTAGAACCTTTCTTTTTAAAAGTGAAAGAACAATTCCTTTGAGATCAGTAAGATGTCATTTAGGGTTTGATTTTGGAAAGGTGAATTGTCAAAATTTGTCAGGATTGAACATTTTCAAATTAGGACCATGGGTCACTGTGAAACTGTATTTGTTTCCCTGTTTAACCAAGTGGCATTAAAAGATTTTGAAAGTAAATAGCAGAGTAAACATGACTGTAAAACAACTTAACTCTTTTAAAACTGAGAACCAAACAAGAAACTTATATTGTCTTAATCACAAAGAAGGGATGAAAATACAAAAAAAAAAAAAAAAAAAAAAA
>JAQZBX010023622.1:0-14876 GCA_029593785.1 Cabassous unicinctus
GCTGTGGTTGACCTTAGACCTGTGAGTCAACAAATGGCAAATTACTGAGTTTTCAATTCTGCTCTCTTGAACCCAAAGAAAGACAGCAGTTTTCAAAAAATGTCTTTTCTCAAAAACCAGAGTATACTCGTTATTAATTCACTTGTCTATTAAAAAAAATTCACCTGCTTATTTTGAGCTGCTTAGATATCAGACACTGTTTTAGGTGCTGGAACATGGAATGAATGAGACTGCCATGGCCCCTGCCTTCATGGCACAGTCATTTTGGCAGAGAAGACAATCAACTGAGAAGTAAATATATATGCGCAGCTTCCATAAGTGCTGCGACTGAGATGAGACAAGGGAGAGGGGGAGGGAGCAGCCACTTCATACTGGGGGTCAAGGAGGGCCTCTCTGAGGAGAGGACAGTTAAGCTGACACTAAAGAAGAGCCAGCCATAGGAACTGCCCTAAAAGGGACATATACCAGGAAGCAGGAACAGCAAGTGCAAAGGCCCTGGAGCAAGGAAGAGAAAGGAGGCCGGTGTGGCGGGGCTCAGGAAGGGGAGAAAGGTCTACTTGCGGACCAGGGGGCTCAGGCAGGGCCTCACAGGCCAGGGTGAGAGGCTCTGGATAGGATTTTATGAGCATAGGGGAGCATAGGGGATGGGTTTAAGCAGGAGAGTGAGATGTCTGGTTTTTAAAGATACCCACATATCAGAAATAGTGACGCACTATGGCTGGGATTCTGCACTGGGAAGCAGAGGGGGACACACATTCTTGGGGGAGGTAATGAACTTAGTGATGGGGGGAGCTGATGTGCAGTTGTAAGAGCTCCAGGTGAGCTGGACACAAGTCTCCTATTGCAAATCTCTCTGAGGGTCCTAGGTTGTCCCCCAACAATAGGGGAAGGAGAGTGAGGGCTGACCCAAGGAGCCTCTGCTTTAGTTGCTTTATATATGGTCCTCAACTACAGTTTTGTTTGAAGAAAGAGTGTTGGGCCAAATAAATAAATGAATGAATGTAATGAAATGAAAGAAAAGATTAAAATGAACAAAAATTTGAATATGTATCTAGTCTAAATACAGACTCAGATCTGGGAAACAGGCTCAGAAAGGTGAGTGGACTAGTCCAGAGTCACCCAGCACCTCAGCGTCAGGCCTTTTCTCACTCTGACTGCTGGGTAGTGCATGCGTGTGCTGCCGTGGTTTAGAGCCCCTGCGCAGTCAGTGCCCTGGTGGGGAAGTTACTGCACCATCCTCTGGCCAGTATTTGACTGCAGAGCAGGATGTTGAGGGGTTGAGATGCAATGCTACATCTCCTGACTATTCATCCACCAGCAGAGCGAGGTGGGAGAGGCAAAACTGGACTATGGAGGTGTAGAAACCTGCCTTTAAATCCCAGCTCCTGCGGGAACGGGCAGCAGCAAGTTAAGCAAGTTACTTTCCCAGAGTTTGCTGCCTCGTCTGTGAAGTGACACCGTCTTTTCTGGTGAGGAGGGAGTGGTGTGGGGTGAGTCAGAGTGGAGAGGTGTTGGAGAATAAGGGCCCAGGGAGGCCAAGGGTATGCCCTGCAGGAGATGGCGGTGGGGCCAGGTCAGTGAAGCAGGAATCCGAGTGACTCTGACAGGGAAAGTTGACACGCAGGCGTCCTGCCCCAGCTGTGGAAATCACCACGCAGGGGAGTAGAGTCAGAACAGCCACCCAGTCCTTACACTCCTGGTGGGGGCCTGATGTGTGAGGACCCCCAGATGGAAGTAAGTTTCCTTTCCTTTTTTGGAGAGAGGCACAGATTTCCTGGAGGGAGGATGATATTTCAAATGATTAGCTCATGTGGTTCTCACTTACCCATCCCTGCCCTGTGCATGTCATGGTGTGGGGAGTAGCCGATCAGACCAACAAAATTGCTCCATTCACTACTGATGTGTGGGAGTGGACGCTGAGCTGAGGCGTGGCCCTCCGGCTGGGTTGTTCCGTAGCCTCCGTCGCCTGTGGCCAGCTCCTGTTCCCAAGCTCCTCATCCTCACGCACCCGGGAGCTGCTGGGAGCAGCCCTGGCCCCCTCCACTTCACAGGTCCCCAGGCTGCCCTACCCATGAAAGGTTTGAGAGATTGGTTTGAACAACTGAAATGAAAATGAAACCCTGTGGTTCCCAGGCAGGGCAGCACCCAGTGCCAAATGAAGATGTGGGGTCCGTGGTTCAGAAGTTATTCAAAACAAGACAGCAGAGCATGATGCCGCGGGCAGGGCCCCCCTAAGCTTAGGGCCCCAAGCGACTGACTGCCCGGATCACATGTCCGTAAAGCAGGCCCTGTGTCTCTTCATAGGGCGAAGCCAGGGTGAGCGTCATTTGAAATAATTCCACGTCTCACGTTCCGCTCATCTCTTGATGAATTTCAAGCAGTCGGACCATGCACAGCTAGTCCAAGCCAGGGCCCAAAGCCAGCTGGTTTGCTCTCAGAACGAGCGGAAGGAGGATGCAGGGGCTCAGCCGTGGCCTCCTTAAGGCCCCTCGTGTGCTGCCCAGGACACCAGAGAAGTTAGGAACTTGTCCCTACTCTCCCTCCACTTTCTGGGCAACATTTTCACACCAGGCCATTGGTTGAAACTTCCTGCTCGGAAGACAGATAAACTGCTGCCTCTCTGGGTTATTTCAAATCCCAGCAGAATGGTTCCCCATTTCCTGAGTGTCCTAATTTTTTCACCTTTTGACTATTGAAAAAATTGAGTTTAAATCAGTCAATGTCTATAGTTATGGCTCAGTGTGATGAGGGCTTGGGGAGGGGCAAGAGGACTCATCCAGAAGCTCCGTTTGCATGGGCACACCGTTTTTGCTCAGCTTTTATTTTCATTCCAGGTGGTTTGGCTGCGGGGTTATGGGAATCCAGGAAGGAGCAGGTGAAAGCCCTTCCAAAGGCACCCCTTCTCGTCAGCTACAAGGGAATTGAGAAATCTTTGACTCAGTAGAAAACCCTGCTTGTTTGGGTCATTAAAAGATACCCAGAATCCACCCACGCCTCTGGCCCCCACTGCCCCTAGTCCAAGGCGCCGTCTCCCATGGCCGTGGCCTCCTCACTGGGCTCCCTGCGTCCTCTCTCCCACCCAGCAAGCCGAGGCCGCCTCTTTAAAGACAGCACTTAGATGTTTTCACACCCCTGGTTAAAATGTTCCAAAAACTTCCACAGGTGCTTGGGACAAAACCCAACTGTTCCTGCTACTATCTACAAGGCCCTCGATGACCTAGAAGCCCTGTCGCCCCCCTCGTCACCCATCGCCCTCCTCCATGTCCCAGGTGCCTGGTCCCTTGCAGGCTCTTGAACTGGTTGAGCCCGTTTGTGTTTCATGGCCTTTGCCTCTGTGGTTCCCTCTGTCTGGAAAGCCCTTTCCACATGGATCCATGTGGCTCCAGTGGCCCATGAAAGGTGTCCATGCTCTAATCCCTGGAATTTAGGAATATAATCAGATTATCCTGGATTATTCAAGAGGGTCCAACATAATGAAGAGCCTTGAGAAAGCAGCAAAGGAAGGTGAAAGAGGAGGTCAGGGGTGTGGCAGAAAGGGAGAGCAGAGGCTTGGAAGCCCTGAAGGGCTCATCATACCATCGCTGGCTTGAAGATGGAGAGGGCCACGTGGAAAGCACGAAAAGGAAATGACTGCTGCCCACAACCTGTGAGCTCTGAGCAGGACCCTGGGCCCCAGAAATGGTCCTCAGCCCCGGCCAACATGTTGGTTTTCGTCTGCTGGGAGCCTGGTGGAGAATCCAGCCATGCTGTGCGGGCTCCTGGCCTACTGCAATGGTGAGACGATAAGTGGGGGTTGTTCAAGGCCACTACGTTTGTGGCAATTGGTTATGGTAGCAATAGGAAACTAGGACATCTCTACCTCACGTCCTTCGTGTCTCTCTGCAAATGGCAGTCTTGCCTGACTTCCCAAGGGAAATAATTGCCCCCTTCATCTTGGTCTGCTCCCTGACTTTGATGGATTTTCCTTCTCGTGTTTATCACCACCTTGCATATTAAATATTTGTACATAATGTGTGCATACTATAGACACACAGTATAAACATATTAAATATGTGTGCATAAACATATATCTCTATTTCCAACTGCTTAGTGTTTACGGCCTGTCTCTCCCCGCTCAAATGTCAACTCCAGGAGGCAGAAATTGTCTAGCTTCCTTCCGCATCCTGGACTGTGTGCGGCTCATAGCAGCAGCTCCATAAATTCTTGTTGAATGAATGCAGGACTGAATGAATGGCTTCTTTGCCCATTTTATAAACAAAGTGTCTGTGACCTAGAGAAGAGAAATAGCTCATCCAAGGGCACAACTGGCTGTTGTCAGCCAGCTCTGGAACCCAGAGCCCCGACTCACAGGCCTGGACTCATCCCCGAGGCCCACATCTCTTCTGTTCTCACCAGGTTCTAATACCTCCCTTCGTTTAATGTTGAGGCAGTGGTGAATTTGCTCACAGGTCAAGGGGTTAGACTTCAATAAATATTATTGTTCACCTATTTTGTGCCAAGCACTAGTGTGTGATTTGGCATGGGCTCATCTCCTCTTCAGAAGACGAGACATTTGAATGGATATCTGAATGAAAGACTGTGATGAAAATCCTAGGTGGCGGATAAGCATCCTGGCCAGAGGAGGAAAGTGCAAAGGCCCTGAGGCAGGAATGCTCTTGGCATCTTCCAAAGACTCAACAAGTCCAGTCTGATTGGATCAGAGTGAGAGAAGGAGAGTGAATGGAGAATGTGGATGTGAAATCAGAGGAACACTGGGGGAGGGCTGTGCAGATGCATGAAGCCTTGAATGGGAGCTAACGGAGGATTTTAGCAGAGGAGTGACATCATCTGGTTTATATTTTAACAGAAACCTCTGGCTTTTGCATGGAAAGTGGTCTGTAGGGGATAAGGGCAGAATGTCGGGGGGACCAATTAGGATCCTGTTGCAGTGTTCTGGGCAAGAGAGGAAGCTAGTTTATTTCAGTATTTCTCAACCTTGGCATTATTGACTCTTAAGCTGGCTAATTAACTCCTTGTTATGAGGCGGTGGTCCTGGGCATTGCAGGATGTTTAGCAGCATCCTTGGCCTCTACCTGCTAGATGCCCAGTGGCAAAAACCCAAAGTGTCTCCAGACATTTCCCATTTTCCCTGGAGGAGCAAAAATGCACCTGCTTGAGAACCACTCTGAGCTGAACTCTCTTTACTGGTGTCCGGCTGTATCTTACCCAGCTAAGCCAGTGCTCCTGTCTCATCTCTCTCCGCAGGTGCTTTTCTCTCCTTAAATTTTGGGACTGTTGGTTGCCCTATGACTTTGGCATTCCATTGGGTTCAAGAAAAGTCATGAACTTGCTGTTTGTCTTTTTTAAATTTTTATTTTAAGGTTGGGAGCTATGTTCTTTCCAGTTCTCTGTATGTCTGGACAGAAACTAGAAGGGGACCCTCTCATTTTAATACGGGGGAAAATATTTCTCAGAAGCGCCCAGAAGACAACCCCTACAGTGTTTAGGCCAGAATTGGTCAAATACCCAGCTGTGGGATTATCACAACTGTCAGGGTTGATCTGCCCCCTAGACCTCGGTGTATTGTTGCCCAAACAAATCCAGTGTCTGTTAGCAAAGAAGGGACTGAGCTACCAGCAGTTTCTGCCACAAACTCTTTGTTGTGCTCAATTATATCTGTTTCACCAACTGGACTCTAAACTCTCCAGAAGCAGGTGCCATATCTAATTTATAACCCCAGTGTTTCCTATGGCCTGATGCTTAATAAATATCTGTCAAATGAATGAATACATGAGCAGAAGTCTTATCAGAGAAGTCCAGAGCTGCTGCATGTTCTGAGAACCCAAAACCAAAACCCCCTCCACGAGCTCTTACAAAAGGCCTCCGAGGCACGGAGCCAGCCAGCCTTTTCCCTACTGGGTGCAGCACAAATTCCTGCACCAGAGCGCCCATGACCCCTCCCCCCAGGCCCCCCACCCCCAAAAAAGCCACACATGTCCTCAGGGGAAGCCTGTCTTCCTGTTCTGAAGTGAGGATTCAAACTTGACCTGTGCCTTGCCTTTGTACTATCATTGATCTCATTTAATCCACATGACAACCTGCTATGTCACTGCTATTATATCCATTCTTAAAATGAGGAAACTGAGGCCCAGGGAGCTCAGCCAAGGAGTTGCCATCCCATGGGGGCAGAGCCCAGGTTAGACCCTTGGCACTGGGGCTGCTCAGAGGCATCACTCTGTGTTTATTAAATCAGCAGTCACATCAAGCTCATAAGTGATTTTTCTGGAAGGTGATTTAAAAGCAAGGTGCACTGTTGGAGAGAGAGAGACTGAAATTTGAATTACAGTTATTGTCAAATGGATCATGCTTTTCCCTTTCAGAAAGCTCTCCTTTACCAGAGATCCTTGTCCACAAAGACTTGCAGCTGCTTTGCCCCAGCCACGATAATCATCTTAATACCCAATTATATGTGTATTAACCACACAGTGAAACTCACGTGCTTAATCTCCTCTGTCTGGGTATCCAAATGAGAATGATTTGTGGATATTAAAGCAAACAGACAAATTGTCGCCATTATCTGTGTTCTCAGAACAGTCCTAACTGATTGTAACCCTACTGATGCCCACGGGTAGAGAATTTATCCGACCGTCATCACTGTCCAAGATCACGTGTGAGCAGTTCAGAGGTGACTGCAGTTAGACCAGTTTATAGTCCTCTCCTTCCAGGCTAACCCTCTCTTCGTGAATACGCCCTGTTAGGCTTTGGGCATTAGTATAAGTTAGATTATACAATTACGTGTAATTAAGGGGTGAACTGGGTACCTAGTTTTTTCTGAACTAAATCCATCTCCATGTCAACGTGCTGGCCCAAGAAAGCAGCATAATATACAATTAACTTTCCTCTGACTTCATGGTTTATGTTACTGCTTTTCATTATCATAATTTCTCAAGGCACATCAACAGATTTTTTTTCTCCCCTAATACAATTGTAATTCTGCATACAAGACAGCTTGTGTCTAAATGGGAACTCGGGCAGAATCAGTGCGTATCAGTGCGTATAGTCCTAGATGATGCTGGGATTTGGGTTTAGAACCCGGGCAAAACTGGAGCTGAGAAGTCTGACTGCAGCCTCCTGAGGATGACTGCGTGGCCTCCTCTGCTCTTGAAAAGCAAGTTTCGACCAAATCGTGTGGGTGATTTAGGCCACCCGTGTGGAGTCCTGTGCTCTTGTAGTTTGGAGGCTCCAAACCATCCCCGGCTGCGTTCTTCCGACTTTCAATGTTTCCCCTTTACAGGCTGATTTGTTTGAGGCGTGTAGGAAGCTTGACTTTACAACCCTCGTAAAATCCCATCAGCTTCAACCCAAATGTTAGTAAGTGCTCAGACAAAAACGGTTCAGGTTGTATTTCAGCCTCTTGATGGAAATAAAGAAACACACAGCAAGAGTGATCTTTTTTGTGTTGTTTATGAGTCAGGGAAATAAAACAGCCACCCTCGCTGTGCAAGGTGGATAGCACCAGGCAGGCTGCACAAAACAGCTGCCAAGGCACTGGCAGGAGGAGGACACGAGGCTCAGCGGTGTCAAGAGAAAGGGCCCCTAGAGGTTAGACCACGAATGCCGGGAGAGGCAGGGAGGGGCCTGCTGAGCTTAAAAGGCCCGATTATCTAGCCAGCACAATCACGGAGAGAGATTTCTTCAGGGACAGGGGCAAGAGGGGAAAGCTGGCCCAGACAGGGTGGTTGGAGACGGGCGGGGCTGGAGATTCGGAGGCTCCGAGGGCTCCGCCCAGGCAGCTTCCCAGACGGGGCATCTGAGCCCCTGAGGCCCTTCACGTCTCCCAGGTGGAAACTGAGCTCCCAGGGGGCCAGGAGTCCCCGCCTGCCTGGATGGAACCTGGAAAACTTAGGCCATGACCTTGGACCCAGAGTGCCATGGGGTTTGCTGTGAATTATGGGAAACAAACGTGGCCAGAGAGTGCTTTGGGGTCTCACAGACCCCATGAGTGTCTGAGCTGGTGCTTTAAAGTCCTGTCCTGAAACACATGGACCACTGCACTTGCCTAACAGGAAAACACCCGCACACGCGCACACATACACAGATCTGTCTCCTCTCCTAAGCATAAGGGACAGCTGTCATCTGTGCGAAACAGAAACACCAGCAGGTTTGGTCTTTGAAGAGCAGCCACAGAAAGAAAAAATATCCTAATAGATAATTGAGTGACGCCACCTCCGCCCAGCCCACTGGCCTCCCCTGGGGTCCTTTGAGTCTATTTGCCTCAAGGCCATTATTACTCTTCTCTGATGAGGGGAGAGGGATGGAGAATTCTGTGGGCAGGGCCTGTCAGGGAAGCCTGAAGGGAGGCTGTGTGGCAATGACGTGGTTGTAAAATACCTTGCAGTGGAAACCACCCCATCCCCCTGGTACCCATGATGACAGGGAACAAAGGCACATTTTTCTCATGGGCAGGGCCAGAACCTGCTCCCTGGCAGGGTGAGATGATGCTCCCTTCGCAGGTCTTCTGAAGGTTTCAAAATTCTGGCACTGAAGTTGCAGCAATTTTTAGGAATGAACAAACACGCATCCACAGAGCTCTCTCTCTCTCTCTCTCTCTGCTTCTATAGCAGTTCCTTTTATTCTTTCCACAAGCATTTAGGGAGCACCCCCTTGAGCCAGGTGCCCCTTACACTTCAGGGTTCCAGGGATGAACATGATCTGGCTCCTGCCCTCCAGAAGCTTAGGGTCCTTGGAGGGCATCCTGGTAAAAATGTGGTATTAGGGGGAAAAATAGAACTAGAACCACACAAATGCTGAGTGTGACCAGTGGCCTCTGTCTGCAGTGCCCACCTGCCAGGACACTCGAGACCACACCGCGGCACACAGTAGGTGCCCACGGAGTAGAGAGAGCAAGTACAGGACTTCGGTTTTTTGTTTTGTTTTGTTTTTTTGAGGCAGTGGGGCAGGGGATTGAACCCAGGACCTTGTATGCTGGAAGCTGGTGCTCAACCACTGAGCCACATGAGCTCCCCTGAGCTGGTTTTTTTGTTTGTTTGCTTGTTGTTTGTTTTTGTTATAAGTATGCACCGGGAACTGAACCCGGGACCTCCCACGTGGGAAGCAGGTGCTCAACTGCTTGAGCCACATCCGTTCCCAGGACTTCGTTTTGATGACCTGATTCTCCTCTCCCCACTGCTTGAAGGTGCTGATTCATTTCCTGGCCCTCTCCTTTCTGTACAGTGTTTCCTGCAGCTTCGTTTTAATAGTTTTTTTTATTTAAAAGTCCATATTTAATTAACCAAGTAATTACATTCCACTTACTTTGAATCTGGGTATTTGCACAGCTGTGCATGTAGGGGCACCAGCCCTCTTGCCCCTCCGTCTGCCCCAGGCCTCTTTCCCACAGTGCCGCCCTCCCCGCCTCTGGGGCAGGGAAGGGGAAGCTGCTCCTGGAGGGCTGGGGGCAGCCAAGGGAGGGACAGGGAGCTGGTATGCTGGGCTTTCCTTGCAGGACACTGGGCGCCTCTCCAGGAGCCAGAGGAGTTCCGCTCATCTTGCAGTTAATAGCAATGGGGTTTCTTTCTGCAGCTCCGCTACCCATTACAGAACCACTGGAGGGTCTTAATGAAATTAAAGCCATCCACTAAATAAAGAAAAGAGGAGGGGAGAACACACTACGAAACAACTTTCCTCATAAGAGACGTTCTCCTCAGCTCTGCTTGTCCTGCGCAATAGAGGAGAGAAAATGCTTTCAAAACAGCTTGTCTGAGCGTGTAATTTAATGCTCTAACATTGTTATTAACGTCCTAATAAGCAGTTCAGAGGGCAATCAATGGTGGTGAGCTTGGCTGATTTTAGATGTTTTCACATAAAGCGTCTTCCTTCCTCCAGCAATGTTCATGAAAATAAAGGCAGGCTGCTGGCACAGCCCGCCAGGGCTGAGGGGTGGGTGGGGATGTGTATAGTTTTACATACATATATAGTTTTTTTGTTTTTAAGACTTTTCCTGGAACCCTGATAGCATGCGAGGTTTCCACACTTACTGGCTGATCCATGAATTGACCATAAAATGCCTGGCTTGGAAGAGGACAGTGTCTGTGTGTGTGTGTTTTGTGTGTGTACATGTGTGTGTCCTGTGTGTGTACACATGCATGCCTGTCAGTGTGTCCGTCTGCCCAGGATGTGACTCACCTCCAACCATTATTCCGAGGTTAGTGTGCAGGGGCAAAGCCAATGCCAGAAGATGTCCACGTTGCCTGGATTCCACCTGCTGATTTGGTTGCTATTTGCGGAGACTTTAAAAAACGCTGCCAATTGCAGTTCATCATTCAATGGCCTTTTCTTTGACGGCACCAGGAATGGCCACAATTGGGTGTTTGGATTGTACTGAGTATAAACTGCCAAGCATTCCAGAATGTTCCAAAAATAGTGGGGCATGGGCCCCTGATAAACAAAAGGATTAGAGAATCGTCTCTAATTGAGGGTAGTTCAGGCACCACATCAAAAACCATTGAATCCGGCAGCTAAAACCTTATCCTTTCTCTACTCTGTCAGCCCTCCCAGAACCTCAGGCAGAAAGTCTCAGGTTGATGCTAACGGGCCGTTCCCTGGGTTTGAAAATCCAGAGAGGAAAGAGAGAAAATGAGAGTGAGGGAGACACAGAGAGGCAGAGGGAGACAGAGAGAATTTCAGGGAAATATTTTCTGGTTGGAATTTGGTAATTTTGTTTTGGCTTTTTAAAACCTTTTTATCTTGAAATAATTTGGAGTCACAGGAGGCTGCAAGGAAAAGCACAAGGAGGCCCTGGGTACCCCTCTCCTAGCCTCCATCCAGGGTACATCTTACCTAACTGTAGTACTTCCAGCCAGGAAATTAACCTTGGTACCATCACAGGGTTTATTCAGATTTCACCAGTTTCACTGTGCTCATTGTGTGTGTGTGTATAGTTTTATGCGATTTTATAGCCACTGCCCACCCCACGGCCCCAAACCCTTGAAATGACTAATCTGCTCTGCATCTCTTTTTTTTTAAATTTCAAGAATGTTATATAAACAATATCTTAGAGTGTGTAACAATTTGGGATTGGCTTTTCTCACTCAGCCTAATTCCTTTGAGAATCATCCAAATTGTGTGTATAGCAACAGTCTTTTCCTTTGTATTGCTAAGCAGTATTTCACGTATGAATGTTTCACAGTTTAATGATTCACCCATTGAAGGGCATTTGGGTGGCTTCAAGGTGGGGGCTATTATGAATAAAGCTGCTTTGAAATTTTGGGTACAAGTTTCTGTTTGAGCGTAAATTTTCATTTCTCTGAGATCAAAGAGTAGACTTGCTAGGTCTATAGCAAATCAGTTTTTAGTTTTAAAAGAAACTGTTATCATTTCAAAGAACCAGATCTTCGTTTTATTGATTTTCTTTACTTTTTGGTTTCAATTTCATTGATTTGTGTTCTTTATTATTTCTTTCCTTCTGCTTATTTTGGGTTTATTTTGCTCTTTTTTCCTAGTTTCTTGAGGAAATAACTTGATTATTGATTTGAGATCTTATCTTTTTGTCTAATGTAAACATTTAGTGCTATAAATTCCTCAGCACAAACTTTAGGTGCATCCCACAAATTTTGAATAGTTGCATTTTCATTTTCATTCAGTTCTATCTACTGTTTTTATTTCCTTTGCAACTTCTTCGACTCATGGGTTATTTAGAAGTGTGCTGTTTAATATCCATATGTTTGTGAATTTTCCTGTTGTTTTTCTGTTACTGATTTCTAGTAGACTCTATTATGGTCAGAGAACATCCTCTGTATGATTTCAATTATTTTACATTTGTAAGTTTCATTTTATGAATCAGGATGTGGTCCATCTTGTTGCATGTCCCCTAGATGCTTGCAAAGAATGTGTATTCTGCTGTTTTGAGGTGGAATGTTCCAAATAGATCCTGCTAGTTAACGGTGCTGTTCAGTCCCTCTGTAACTTTGCTGTTTTCCGATCTGTAGGTCTCTAATGGCCGAGAGAGGGACGTCTCTCACCATCATTATCTCTAATGATAATGGCAGTTTGTCTGTTTCTTCTTCCAGCTCTATCAGTTTTTGCTCCGTGTAATTTGAAGCTTTTTTTTGGGGCACACACATTTAGGATGGATATATCTTCTTGGTGGATTGATCTTTTTATCATTAGGTAATGTCCCTCTTTGTCCCTAGTAATTTTCTTTGCTTTGAAGTCTATTTAATCTGATATTAATGCAGTCATAATTACTTTTGTAAAAAAGTAATTACTTTTGTAAAACGTGTTTGCATGATACATCTTTTTCCATTCTTTTATGTTCAGCCTCCCTAGGTTGTTATGGTCAAAATCAGTTTTCTGTAGACAGCATCTAATTTGATGATTTTTATGCACTTTGCACATCTCTCTCTTAGTGTAGTTAGACCATCAGAATTTAAAGTAATTGTTGATATGTTAGAGTGAAAGTCTGCCACTCTATTCTTTGTTTTCTCTGTGTTCCTCCTGTTTCTTATTCCTCTGTTTTCTTTGCCTTCCTGTGTGTTTCTTGAACAATTTTTAAGATTTCATTTTGATTTATTTGTCATTTTTTTATTCTGTTGCTTTGCATATTTTTCTTAGTGGCTGTCTAGGTGACACCATACGCATGCGTAACATATCACAACACACTGCTCTCGATGTCTTAATGCATTACGTGAAGTGTTAAACCTTAATTCTATTTAGATGCCTTTATTCTTCCCACTTTTAAAATATGGTAGCACAACATTGTGAACATAATTAACAACACTGAAGTATGGACTTGAATGTGGTTAAAGGCGGAAATTTCAAGTTGTGTATATGTTACTAGAATACTTTTTTTGTAAAATCCATAGGACTATACAACACAAACAGTGAACTCTAAAGTAAACCATGGATATAGTTAATAGCACAACTATAAAATTGTTCTTTCATCAATTGCAACAAAGGTACCACACGAATGCAAGGCATTAATAATAGATTGGTACATGAGAACTCTATATTTTGGTTTTTTTAAATTTTTTGTTTATCTTTTTTGTTTTTTTTTATTTTATGTTTTTTTTGAACTCTATATTTCATGCATGATTTTTCTGTAAACCTACAACTTCTCTAATAAAAAAAAAATCACTTGTTTTTTCTTTCCCATAAAAATGTTTCTTTCATACATTGAACACCACATCAGATGGTGTTACTATTTCTGCTTCAAGCATCAAATTTAATTTAGGGAACTCATGAGGTAAAGAAGTCTATTATATGTATCCCTATTTTCACCCATTCCAATATTCTTCTTTCCTTTATGAAATTCCAAGTCTTTTGCGATCCGTTTCATTGTTTGTTTTTAGCCATTCTTTCAGTTGTATCATATTTTGCTTCACATATATTGCAGCTCATTTTTGGTGAATGCACATTTAGGATTTCCATATCTTCTGGGTGGATTGGCCCTTTTATCATTATGTCACGTCCCTCTCTGGTAATTTCTTTTGCTCTGAAGTATGCTTTATCTGATATTAATATAGCAACTCCTGCTTTCTTTTGATTAGTGCTTGCATGGTACATCTTTTTACATCCTTTTGCTTTCAATCTACTTATATTGTTATGTTTGAAATGAGTTTCTTGTAGACAGCATATATTTGGGTCATTTATTTTTTAGGTGCTGGGGGCCAGGGATTGAAACTGGGACCGTTTATTTGGGAAGCTGACACTCAACTACTGAGCCACATTGGCTTCCCTGAGTTGGTTTTTTCATTTGTTTTGCTTGTTATCATTTTTGTTTTTTCAGGAGGCACTGGGAACCGAACCCGGGACCTTCCATGTGGGAGGCAGACACTCAACTGCTTGAGCCATATCTGCTCCCCGGGTCATGTTTTTTAATCCACTCTACGAATCTCTGTGCTTTAACTGTGTATTTAAACCAATTGTATTTGATGTAATTACTGATATTTTAGGGCTTACACTTTCCATTTTATTATTTTTGTTTTCTGTTTGTTCTTTCTGTTTTTTGTTAATCTGTTTTCTTTTCCAAGCATTCCTTGGGTTACTCCCATATTTTTTAGAATTCCATTTTGATTTATCTGTGGTGTTTTTAGTGTATTTCTATACTCCTGTTTCAGTAGTTGTTATAGGAATTGCATTAAATGTACATAACTTATCAGCATCCTCTGGTGGTGTTACTTTACCAGTTTAGAGAAGTGTAGAAACCTCACTTCCCTGCGTGGTCTTTCACCCTTTCCCATTTATAATAAATTGTCTTAAATATTTCCTTTACATACGCTTAGAACCTCAGCAGACAGCGCTCATTAAATACCATCTAGCAAACTTCAGAGGAGGAAAGCCTCTTGTTTTTACCCGTATTTCTGCTCACTATGTTCTTTCTTCCTCCCTGATGGTCCAAGAGTCTTTCTACTTTTGCTCCCTTTCTTTTTTAGAGAACCTCCTCTAACCTCCTTTGAGAGGAGGTCTGCTGGTAATAAGATCTGTTAGTTTTCCTTCATCTGAGACTGTCTTGATTCCCTTTCACTTCTGAACAATATTTTTACCGGAGGAAGGATTCTGGGTTGACACTTATCTTCTTTTAGCACTTGAAAATTGTGCTACTTTCCCTGGCTGCCGCCGTTTCACATGCAAAATATGCAGTTATTATTCGAATTGGTGCTGCCCTGTAGGAGACGAGTCTTTGCTCTGCCTGTCTTTTTTTTCCCTCCAAAATAAGGCACTTTATTTAAAGGCTCTGGGGGCATTCCAGAAATCAAAGAATCGCCCTGAGGAAGATGGGAGCTCGGGTTGACCGGGTGCCCCAGCAGCCTCCAGCTGGTGAGGCTTCATCCTGCCCTGACTCTCCCCTGACCACTCTATGTCTCCCGGTTCCTTTTTAAAATTAGCTAAAGTTCATA
>JAQZBX010023622.1:14976-30809 GCA_029593785.1 Cabassous unicinctus
TGGGCAATTCTCTGTGTCCATTTCCTGCCCTCTCTTCTCATCCTTCTCCTCCTGTCTTCACTGGAATTCGATCCTCGGAACCTCCGATGTGGGAGAGAGGCATCCTATCACCTGCGCCACCTTAGCTCCTGATTTTTCGGCACGTCTCATCTTGGCTCTCCCTTGTGGCACTTTCCTGTTATGTCATCCTCTTGCTGCGTGGCTCGCGGGGCCTGGCGGCGCACTCATGCACCGGGCTAGGGGGGCTCACCCACTTGCAGGGCCTGATGGCGCACCCATGCACAGGGCCTGGTGGCCTACATGCCTTCTTTCTTTTTCTTTTTTTAATTTTTACTGGGAGGTCCCAGGGATCAAACCCAGGTCCCTCCATATGGGAGATGGACGCCCAACCATTTGAGCCACATCCGTCCCCACTGCTATATCTCTTAAGGTTGACCAAAGATACCTAGAGTTACAGTCTTTTCCCATACAGGATGGTTACAAAATAAATCAGGCTTAGTTTATCACCAGCATTCTAAAAACCAGACTTAGGGAGAAAAACTAGGTCTGGGGACACATGCATGGTTTCTAATATAGCGAATGTTTAGCCTACCCTGATTATCACAAAATCAGAACAGCGAGAATATTCACATTCAGGTATTTCTTAGAATGCCCCTTAATTGGAATTTGTCTGATATTTTTCTCATGGTTAGACTGAGGGCATAGGTTTTTGGGAGGAAGACCATTCTCATCACCTCCTGTCAGGGGTCCTTTGCTGTTGATGCTGAGCTCAACCACCTGCCTAAGGCAGTGTTCATAGGTCTCTTCACTGTAAAGTTCCTCTCCTCTCCCACCCCTTCCCTACCATACTCTTTGGAAGGAAGTCACTTTGTGCATCCCACACTTAAGGAATGGGAGTTATGATGCATCTCCTTGAGTACTGAGTATCTACATAAATTATTTAAAATTATTCTGTATGGTAGATTTGTCTATTAGCCACACTTTATTTATGCATTCAATCCATACTGATATTTATATCAGTATGGACTCACAGGTATTTATTTTGTACTTTGGGTTATAATCCAATACTGCTTTATTTATTTTCCTGCTCAAATGTTTCAACTTTAGCCACTGGGAGCTCTTTCAGTTGGATCCTGCATTTCTTTGACATACCCCCACCATTATAATGTTCTTTTTGTTGGTTTGGTTTGATTTTTTTGATAACGTCCTTCTTCCTTACTTTCTGCCACTAAGCTCAGCAATTTCTCCAAGGAGCCCTGGTACCTCTTATTGGAGAATATTATTAGCAAAGAGATCTGGGTTCTAGATCTCCGGCTGTTTTTAAGGTTTTTCTTTGTCTTCAATTTTCAGAAGTTTAATTATGATGTGTTTTGTGGATTTCTTTGGGTTTATTCTATTTGAGATTTGCTCAGCTTCTTGATTCTCTAGGTTAATGAATTTTGCCAAATTTGGGGAGTTTTCAACCACAATTTCTTTGAACATTTTTTCTACCCTATATTCTCTCCTCTCCTTTTTGTACTCTGATGATGCAAATGTTAGACCCTTTTGGTTTGTTCTGCATATCCCTCAGGATCTGTTCATTTATCTCAGTCTATTTTCAAGTACTCTGTCTATTTTCAGTGTACTCTTTTGTTCGGATTGAATAAACTCTATCGATCTGTCCTCAAGGGCACTGATTATATATTATGTCATCTCCACTCACTATTCAGTCCATGCAGTAAATTGGGTTTTATTTTAATTTCTATTATTGTATTTTTCCATTCTTTTAAAAATAATTTTCATTTCATTATTGAAATAGTCCAGTTTTACATTTGTTCGAGATAATTCACAGTTTTTTAAAAAATTATTTTTAATTGAGAGATAACTCATATACCATTCAATTCACTGCACTGGTCCATACCTCCGGGCATTCCCCGTCAACCCTTCACCTCTCAGTTTCCTCTGCCGCTGTGCTGACTTCTTCATACCAAATTGGACCTGCATGGAAGATGGAAAGGGAAAGAAGATTGGAAGGGCTTGCATTTTGTTTTTGTGGTTACTTTCAGTTATGGCAAGGAATTCCAATGTTCCATTTACCTTTTTATCAGCAAATTTTCCTTTTTAAATACATCGTGTAAATTTTAATTTAAAAACTGAGTCCACTTAAAAATAATTGTTAATCAAATAATAGTATAAGATCAGTGGTTTTCAACTAGGGCAACTTTGCCCTAGAAAGGAAACTTGACAATGTATAGAGAAATTTTGCATTATCAATATTGGGACAACTGGTATCTAATGGGTAGAAATCAGAGATGCTGTTAAACACCCTACAATGCACAGGGCAGCTTCTTCACAACAAAGAATTATCTGGTCCAAAATGCCAATGGTGCCAAAATTGAGAGGCCCTAGTATAGGGATTAAGCAGATAAAGAAAAGCCACAACTATGCACTTGGAGTAGATGAAGGTGGAAAAAAAATCTCGACTTTGTGATCAGGAGCTTGGACTGAGCAGTCAGAATCAAACTCAGGTCCTGACCGCTACCTTCTAACTCTGAGATGTTGTGACAGTGATTGAGCTTGCCTAAGCTGCAGGCTCCTCGACTGGCAAATGCGGGTAGTAAGAGTATCTAAATCACAGGTTCCAATGAGATTGTAGCAGTTTGGCAGTTTGATATATTTATGAATTCCAAAAATAGATATTGGATTATGCTTGTAAACCGGTCTGTTCATCTGGGTGTGATTAAGTTATGATTAGGGCTTTGATTGGGCCACGTCAGTAGGGTATTGAGCCCCACCCCTTGGTGGGTGGGGTCTCAAAGATAAAAGATATGGCAAAGAACAGAATTGGAGTTTTGATGTTGGTGTTCTGATGCTGAGTTTTGATGCTGGAACCCAGGGAAGTAAGCACACAGAGGAGCTTGGTCATGAGGAAGGAGAGAAGGCCCGGGGAAAAGAGAGGAGTCGTTCTCCTGACAGTCTACAGCTGGCCTTGTGGAGAGAACAAGCAGCTGAACCTGGAGAGAATCAAGCCCTGGGAAGAGAGGCGCCCAGGAAGCCGGAACCCTCATAGACTTTGGTGAAGGAAGAAACTTATTCTTTATGGCCTGGTAAGCTCCTACCTCAAATAAATACCCTTTATAAAAACCAACCAATTTCTGGTAATTTGCATCAGCACCCCTTTGGCTGACTAATACAGAGATACTACAAGTAGAG
Source organism: Cabassous unicinctus (assembly GCA_029593785.1). Classification (NCBI taxonomy): domain Eukaryota; kingdom Metazoa; phylum Chordata; class Mammalia; order Cingulata; family Chlamyphoridae; genus Cabassous; species Cabassous unicinctus. Next base: position 18,169 of record JAQZBX010023622.1, read on the forward strand.
TGCTCAGCCCAGAAAAGGGCAGTAATAATTGTTATTATTATTTTAACAATCTTTATCTGTTGCTCATTATATACCAAGCCCTGTTCTAGGCACTTTCTGTGCATTACTCATTTGATCTTTACAACGCCCAGTGAGAAAATTTCCATTGTTGTCCCATCATATCGATAAGGACCGTGAGGCATAAAGCAGTTACATAGCTTTCCCCAAACAACAAGGTCAGTAGTTCGGGAAATAGCAACAGAGGGGATCCCTTACCAGCCCACGGCCTGAAGGGGTGAGGGGCAGGCAAGTTGGGGGAACCCAGTGAGACCCGTAGCCCTAGGAGCGGGCTACGCATGAGGAGCTGTGGCCACGAGAAGAGGACACAGCCACTGCCAAATCATGACCCAGCAAGGGAAAGGGTAAATATGCTGAGCCCTGTCTCCTCCTGGCCAAGCAGCCAGAGAGCCAGGAGCCTGGCTGACTCCGCCTGCAGAGGTGGACCTCTCCTGGTGCACAGAACAGAGCTGACAAGGGGAAGGGTGAGTGGGGTGGGGAAAAACGGCAATCCACCCCAGGGCCTTTGCTATGGTGTGCCAGAAAGTGACTCTACGTGAGGGTGCCTGGCCCAGAGTGGCCGATTGCTTCTCAGTGACCCGTGGAGTGTGATTGGAAAAGAGCATCACTGATGGTGCCTCAAAGCCTCCAGACCCAGGTTATGTCACGGCAACCCTCACTCTGCAGAACCCAAAGGAGCTCAATGGAGTCTCCATTCTTTTTTTTAATCTAAATATTTATTAAGCTCTATTATGGGGCAGGCACTGTGCCAGGTATTGGGGGCAAAGCTGTGAACAATACAAACCAGAAGATGATCTTCCTCCAGTGGGGAGACTAGGAATACAAAAGATAATCGAAGGTTGTATTAGGGTCTCTGGTGGAAATAAAACAGGATAATGGAGTGCCTGGGTGGGGCACCACCTTAGACAGGGGTGGTCAGGCAGGCCTCCAAGGAAGTGGCATTTGTACCCCAAAACTTGGCAGAGAAGATTTGAGTCCATCCTTCAAAAGCTGGGGCAAGGCTCCTCCAGCTATATGGAAGAGCGTGTGCAAAGGCCCTGAGGTAGGAACAAACTTGTTTGTCCAAGCAACAGAAGGAAGGCATTGGGGCTGGAGAGCAACTGAGAGGAAGGGGGAGAGATGGGCAGGGGCCAAATCATGCTGAGCTCAGTAGGCCCTAGGAGGGAGTTTGCATTTAGTTCTTAGAGCCATGAGAAACCAGGGGAGGGTGACAGGACAGGGGCTAAGGTGAGCACTTGCACAGCCCTGAGAGTGGATGCCTCCTTGTATTTTGTGCCCTGAGTGCCTCCCAGGTCTCACCCTGGTCCTGGCCCCGGGTGAGTGACAGGACCCGATTTGCGTTTTAGGAAGATTGCTCTGGCTGCCCTGGGGAGAACGTGGGCAGGAGGGGAAGCGGGGAGACCCCTTAGGTGGCTTCGCGGTCCCAGGAGCCATGATGCAGGAGGCCTTGACGAGCTCGCTGTCTCTTTGACTTTGTGTTTCCCGATGGACAGCAGGAACAATGGGCCCCTTCAAGGTCACAGGATAGTGACTCAGCCCGACCCCATGGCATTTGGTTTCCTCCCAACACCTCTCTCTTGTTTAAAATAAAAGAGGCCAAATGTCTGTTTCAGGACCGGACTTGAAGGCACACCTCCCAAGAAGTAGAAATATAACCAGTGGCCACAGAAAGCAAAAGGCAGAGTGAGGTGAGAGAACTGCCTGACCAAGGTTTGCCGTCACCCCTGCCTATGGGTCAGGTTAGCCTGAGGACTTGTGAGGTCACAGGAGAGTGATGGTTTCTTCCCCTAAACCTTTGTAGGCCTCGATTCCCTTTTGTCATTTTGTTTATTCTGCTACTTAAAACAAGAAAATTTTTGTTAAGGGATCCACTGACAAGGAGTTTTCATACACATCCGCATTGGATCGAGTTCCTATCACAGCTGTGTCTCCCCTTTTTACAGATGAAGAAACTGAGGCTGCTCACGGTTTAATCATGGGGAAGCTGAGCTGGCGCGTGATGGAGCGGGGCTGAAACACGGGCGTCTTCCAGCCCGGAGCAGGTGCTGTTGCCAGACCCCGTGCTCGTGCACCCCCTCCTGGAATCACACGCTGCTTGTGAGCTGGAACGTCTTCCTGCTCCCCCATCTGTCCCCCACGGTGCCAGCAGATAAGAGACGACCAGAAATACTTCCTCCCTCGGATTGGGCTGCTGCTTCTCCCTCCTTTGGGGAGGTTTGTCTGTGGAACTGGTTGGATTTTTCGGAGACAGGCTGATTATCTGACTTGGAACTTGGGGTGCCGCCACCTCATCCAGAGGATTGCCGGGCCCCGGGGAGAAGTTCTGTCTGCTGAGCAGCCTCCAAAGGCTTTGCTGCCAGCCCATTGCCTAGGCAAATGGCAAATATTTTTCTTCTGACTTTAGTGGAGTTAGGTTTTTGCTCTGCTGTAGCTTCAAGTTCATCGCAGGAGAACATGCAGGCATGGGTCTGCCTTTGTGTAAATCTCCACCTGACTCTTCTTTTAGATCCATGGATATAGAGGGAAAAGGAATGAAACAACAAAACACAGAAACAGGTCCCCAAAACAAGGCTTCCCCACCCCCAGCCTTCTGCTGGGCCTGCTCTCCGCCACAGCTGTCTTCTCCCTGCTGGATGGACGTCTGGCGTTCCCGTCACACCACCGCCTGAAAGGCAGGTTCCAGAGGGACCGCAGGAACATGCGCCCCAACATCTTCCTGATGCTGAGGGACAACCAGGACGTGGAGCTGGGTAAGCAGCCCCGGCCAGCAGGGCCTCTAGGGCCACCGGGAGGCGTCTCCTCCCACAGGGCAGGTGGCATCTACCCGGGTCACCATGCTGGGTCCGAAGATCCTGATGCAAGATAGCCGTGTAGACATGTAGAGTTCCTGAGTAAGTGGATTTAAACCCAGACACAGGAGCTGCCCCACTCATGTGGATTTGTAGCTGGGTATCAAGGATGGGGGCCCTAACATTTTCCTAATGCAGAACTGTTCCTGGATTTCTCCAAAGGCTTAAGGAGAAGAGATGTAATATGACCAAGTTTCAGCAAATTCCTGTTGAGTCCCGACCACCCTACTAAGTGTCGGGCAATTTTTGAGGAGAGGGATTTGCAAACAGTCTGTGGCCTGTTTTTATATGGCTTGAGAGTGTTTTGTGGTTGTTGTTTTTTTTCCAATTTATAAAGAGTTGTAAAACATAAACAAAGATGATGTGACAGAGACCATATGGCCCACAGAGGCTCAACTATTTACTAGTTGGGCCCTTGACAGAAAATGTTGGCTGACCCTGTTCTCGGGCACGGGCCTAGAGTAATGAGTAAGAGAGACGCAGTCCCTACCCTCGTGGAGTGGGGGAGTCAGATGATCAGCATGGTAGCAAACAAACATGTAATATGCTTTCAAGAAGCAACAAATGCTCCAGTGAACTTTAGAGAGCCATGCGCTGGGCAGCGCTGGGGGCGGCCTGCTTTCCACTGGTAATCGGGGAGCGGCTCTCAGAGCATCTGAGCTGGCACTGACCATAAAAGGAGCCAGCCCTTGTGTGCATGTGTGTCTGCATGTATGCGTGTGTGCAAGCATGCATGTGCAGACATTTCCACGTGTGTGCATGCATGTGTGGATGCAGGTTTGTGACAGGGGCTCATGGCCACCGTGCCCCAGGACTTCTCCACCTCGCCGCCTTTATTCCCACGAAAGCCGCCCCTGGGCCTTTTCCTTGGGTCACTGTATAAACCACCCTCAGACTCTTCTCTCCCCTCCTAAGCGAGACCGTGGATTCCCCCACCCTGAGCTACAGGCTTTTTCACTTGCATGAGACTTTTCATTAGCATGAGCAGACACCCTGTAAGTGAGGCCACCAGACACCAGGCCTCAGAGTCAAGCTCAACAGGATCTTCTGCTGGCTTGGCAACACTCCAGTTGAATTTTAGCTCTCATTTTAATCTCTGTAAATTTCTTTTGTCTCTTTCTTTTTATATTGTCTCTTCTCATACTTCTCTTCACTAAGCCTTATATACTTTTCCCCACTAATTAATTATCTTTCACTCTTGATCAATACTATGCTCTATTGTAAAGTTCTGGAGAAAAAGTGATCCAGGCAATGAAAACAGCATGTGCAAAGGCCCTGAGGCAGGACCTGGAAGGCAGGTGTGGCTGGAGAATAGTGAGCCTGGGGAAGGGAATAGAACATGAGACTGGAGAGAGAGGCTGGAGACACATGCGGGAGAGTCTCCTCAGCTGTGGTCAGGTGAGGGGCGGGCCTTTAGCCTCATCCACTGTCAAAGGACAGTGGGGGTGAGAATAAAAAGATTTTCTAGGTAAAACTTTGCAATCACCTCTTAAATTGTGGTGATGATCCAGTTGCAAATCTGTCCCCTGTTATTAAAAACATGAATTGGTCTTTTAGTTGCCAAGAAAAGATGCATTGTATGAAATCAGGTGGCTCCTCATATAACAATATGTAGTGTTGAGTGTGAGTGTAGATGTTTTTCAGGGAGTTTTTGAAAAAAGAATTTGCAGCCAGGAAGCAATCAGAGTCCAGTGGCTTGACTGACAATTCAGCAAATAAAAGCACAGTAGCATTTAGAAAGGACTGCATTGGGCCACTGATAGGCGTTTTCAGACCAGAATAATGTGGTGAGAGTTTGGTTTCTAGACAGAGCTTTGCAAAGTGAACTTGAGCTTAGAGAGGTGGGTAGGAGCCAGGTCGTGCAGGCCTTGTTGGTTGGGGTGAGGGCTTTGGATTTTATTCTAAGTGAATAAATAAGTGATTTAGGGGGCTTTAGGCAGGGGAGGGGCATGGCCTGCCTTAGGTTCCAACAGGATTGCTCTGACTTCATACAGAGGAGTCAGGGCAATGAGGGCAGAAGCCAGGGGACCACGGAGGAGGCCATTGTAAGAATCAGGCGAGAGATGATGGACATGGCCAGAGCCGTGGCAGTGGAGGTGCCAGGGGTCAGACTCAGCACGTGTTTGGAGCATTGAAGCCAAGAAAAGAAGCAAGGGCAGCTCCTTGATTGAGCACCAGCTCTTCTCTGTTGGAATCAATACATATTTGCTGCAGCATCTGTGGTCAAAATAAATTTAACGTTAGGCTCACATTGTAATTTTGTGTTAATGACTCTTGATGAAATCAGGTTATGCTGGTATAAGAGAGAGAGCAATGGGTGTGAGAAGGACACATGGGAGAGCAGGGCAAGGAAAACACAGAAGCCTTACAGTGCATCTACAAATGTGTGTCTATGTTTATATATGATGTCTATATGTTTTATATGCATATATATTTGTGTTTGTATAGTGTATGTAAATTATAGATTATATTCATTTATTACATATGCTATATATCTATATGCATTTGTTATATATCTATTACACTTATATGTATATAAGTATATTATATGTATATATAAAGTACAAGACTTGAACCCAGAGCCCATGTTCTTAACCACTGTGCTATTTAACCAGCTTCCTGGTAGACGATATTGAGTATTTCCAGGCACTTTTCTTTCTCCTCACTGATTGCTCCCTCAGTGGTCTTAATTACATTAATAATCTAATTTGAATATTTGAAATTTTTAAATATCACAAAGCCAAGTAGCCCTTCATTCCCTTATACTCCTCACCTCAGGGGCCAGTATCGTTTCCAGTTTGATGTGGATCCTCTGAGAGCACTTTTCCCTCATTTACACCCAGATATAAGTATATGTATATATATATATATATATAAGATATATGTACCGAGAAGTCCGAGTCATAAGACAGCAGTGGGTGCTCTTTTAGATATGGGATCAGGGCAGGCCTCTCTGATGAGATGACACTTGCAGAGACTGAAGTAAGAGGATGAGCCATGCAGATATCTAGGGGAAGAGCAGTCCAGGAAGAGGGACCGGCAAGTGCAAAGGCCCTGAGGCAGGAGAACTTTTAATGTGTTTGAGGAACAGCAAGGAGACCAGATGTGAGCAGAGTGTGTAGGGTGGAAAAATGGTAGGAGTTGGGGGTCAAGAGAGAATGGGGGGATAGGAGCATCCAGATAGGGCCTTATAGGCCATGGTAAGGACTGTGGCTTTTATTCTGAGCTACAGGGGAAGTCACTAGAGGATTTGGAGTGACGAAATGTGATGATGTGACAGTGTATTGAAAGGGCCACGCTGGCTGCTGAATAGGATACACAGGGTAGGAGCCAAGGGTGGATGTGGGAAGAACCAGTTAAGAGAACACAGTAGGCTGGACAAGAGATGGTGGTGGTTAGGTAAAGGTTTAAGTCAAGACTAACTCCAGCCTCATTATTCTCACTGTCCCAAGCTCCTTCCCCCTACTTTCCTGACATCACAAAATTTAATTAGTTGCCCATAATTTTACAAATTCAAGCACATCACGACACTGTCTCTAAGGCAAGCAGGTGTAGCTCAGTGGTTGAGCACCTGCTTTGCAAATATGTGGTCCCAAGTTCAATCCCCAGTGAAAGGAAGGGAGGGAGGGAAAGAGGAAAAAGACACCTACCTCCCCTTAGGTAGCCTCTGTGCCTGCCCGAAGGGGGAGGAGCCCGGGAACGCGGCCTGTAGGGGGCGCTGTGCGCATCCACCCTGCCGGATCAGCTCCCGGGATCCAAGCCACTGGACTGGAAAACAGAGTCTTAGTCTTTGACTCTCCAAAGTGCCAGGCACGCTCCATGTCCCAATTAACATTATTTGCTCTGAGCTTTGGAATATAGAGCTAATCTGGCATTTCCCAAGTGTGTTACGTGGAACGGTTGTAGTACAGGGCATGTGGGCAAACATTATTCGTTTCGCTAACTTCATCTTACAGTGTAGGAAAACATATGACTCACACATCAAATCGACGCGTTCACAGGCAATATTGCTTGGTCTGAGGTGAAAACCTAAAAGTGAGTCCATTTTAAAACACTATCAGCCATGTAACCGTGCAGGTGGTGTGCTGAGGTGGCCAAGATCAACAATCACGAGGGACGTGCCGACGGGCCGCGGGCGGGAGATGCTGAGTTACGGGAGGTCTGGGCGAGCTGGGCCGGGGAGTCCAGCCTCATGGGTTGGGGTGGGGTGGGGCTCCGCCAGCCACCAGCGTCACAGAGAGAGGTGTCAGGGTGACCTCACCCCAGCCCAGCGCGATGGGAAGGTCTGGTGGTGGAAAGAAATTGGGTCTGTTTTTCTCCACACGTCCCGGGCTAATGTTGGAAAAAACAAGTTTTGGTTGGCTGGCCTGGCCTCATTTAAAATATTTAAAGCTGGCCTTTTCAGCTCCGCACAGCCGCGTCTCCCAGGTTCTCACCTCCCATCTGAGCTGTCTGTCTGCATTAGGGCTGGGGCTGGGGAGGGAGATGAGATCATGTTTCTGTGTTACAGATGCTGTTACATAAAGCTTGGTAGTTACAACAGTATTAATAAATCAGGTTAGTGACCCAGGGGGAGACTTACCATGTGAGATTTATGCACAAACGCCTCTATCGTTTAAGAGGCTTGTTAAAATTGGAGTCTGAAAGGAGATTAACGAAACACTCCACAGCTGGGCAGGGGTGAGTGCACCAAAAAAGCAGACACGCAGGCAGGGAGCTGTGGGCAAGAGCACCGAACAGCTAATTGCTTCCAAAATTAGTAGGATGGAAAAGTAAGCACCTTAAGACGCTGGTTTCGGGCACATTAAAAATAAGCAACCATTCTGCAGGCTGCTTGCTTGTTGCCAGTGCGGCATTTGGAGCTGCTGACTGCAGGTGAATTCTTCACCAGGTGGTGGCTGCCCCTGCGTTCCAGGAGTAGGGTCTGACAGGTCTGGGGGCAGCGGCTTTTGTCCTTTGTGCTCCTAAGGCAGGTTTTGGAGAAGCAGGGAAGATGAGTTCTCATTCCCTCTCCTCACCCTCCCTCCTCATTACGAGCAGTGGTCTCTGCTCTGTGCTGATTCACCGCTTCTATACGACCGCCCAGCAGACTCTCTAGCAAGCTTCCGTCAGTTCTGGTGTCTGAGGACCCCATCCACCGGCTCATCAGGGTCTAGCAAAGATTTCCCTTCAACATCAGCTTTTGGTTATCCAGGTAGAGGGGCACTAGTCTATGCCCTAAGCCTTTACTTTTCTCGTTTCTGACTTACCTTTCTGGACTATGTGCTCCAAGCCCCAAATATCCCTAACATGCACAAAAACCCAAACAAGGGACTAAGGTCATTTGAAATAGTGATAAGTGACATGAAGGAATAACTAATAGGCCCATGGGGGCAGAAAGGGAAGGAGGGGAGGTGGTTTACCTTAGGTTGGGTGCTCCAGAAGCTTCTCTCAGACGGCAGTTGAGAGAGTTCCTATGACCTGAGGATGCTGGTTACAGGGGTATCTGAGAGAAGAAGATTCCAGGCAGAAGGAACAGCAAGGGACAAAGGTCCTGAGACAGGACTGAGCTTGGAGTGCTTGGAATGAACAGGGCCCTCGCAGCTAGACCGAGTCAGGCAGGGGCTGGACCCTATAGGGCCTTGTACAGCAGGAAGAGGACCCTTTACTTGACCTTGAGAGCCATGAGGACTCATTAGGGGTTTTTTTGGGGGAAGTGATATGGGCTGATGTCCATCTTAGAAATTCTTCCCACCCAAAGCATATTACCTGGGAGATGGGGAGGTGGAGGGGAATGGAGGGAGTGACAGGAGAGGTGGGGAGCAGGGCTGGCGGATGTGGTGATGGGCTCCTCCACCTCATAAAAGCAGCAGGGCCCTTTACTGAGCCCCAACCTCAGTTGAAACTCTTCCAAGTCATCATCACACATCACCTTTTTTGATCTTCGAACAACTCTCTGCAAGAAATAGTGTTATAATCTCCATTTTACATTAGAGGGAATAGACAGGTTCAGAACTTTGCCCAAGGTCTCTTCGTGTCACTGCCAGGATTTGAGCCAAGGTCACCCTGTTGTCCTCTCCTCCAAGGAATCCACAAGTACTGAGGATCCCTAAAACTTAACATTCAGGGCCCTACGTGGCTTTCCCATCATGGCTTTCCCTGTGGGTACCAGAAAGGAGCCAGGAGTTGGTTGCCAAGCAACCCACTTGTTCTCAGTGCATCATCGAGGCAGAAGGCAGAGCAAGGTCATTGGCACTCTGGTTATCACGTGACCAAGATCTGACCAATCAGAGCACACACAGAGTCCTGCCCCACTGGACCTACCATTTTGGGGAGAAAGATCTTTCCACCTAACAGAGAAGAGACAAAGTGGGACCTGGAAGGAGCCCTGGCATCGGATCCAGGAGGCCTCGTCTCTAGTCCCCAGCTCTGTGCTGACTTGGGTGCATCATCACTTCACCTTTGTGCCCCAGTTTTCTCATCTGCAAAATGGGAGCAGGCAGCCCTTCTTTGGACCACAGGCTCCTGTCTGTCAAAATGGGGGAAGAGGAGAGGTTCTGATTGGTCCTGGAAGTCTCTCGGGGCATCAGGCCAGCCTGGCGGAGGGATCCTTCTGGAATCCATGTCAGCAGCTCTGAGTCTGTGAAAGTCTGGTGAAGCCTCTTGCCTCAGTGTTGGAAGAAGGTAATTAGCTGTGTTAACAGCCTGATTGTGGGGGCTCTGTTTGGGTGCTTGCCAGCCACCTCCACAAGAAGAGGGGAGATTCTCAGCTGGAAAACTGCTAATGTGATGACACTGTGGTTTTATTAGCGAATCTCACAAGCAGGCGGTGTGCTTAGCACAACAGACAGTGGAAGAGTAAATACCAGCGGGGGGGGTGGGTGGGGGAGGAGGGAAGGGGAGCACTCCTGCCGGGCTTCGGGGAACAAGCAGGGATTAAACAGTAACAAGCGCCCTGTCCCTCCCACCACCTGAGTCTGGGGGTGGGCAGGGCGTTAGGGAGGTGTCAGTCCCCACACCCCACACAATGGCTCCTCTGTTCCCTCAAGGTGACTCCAGACTCTCTGTCTCCAGCTGCTACTTCAGTCTGCAGCCCCACTTGGGAGTCTCTCACGTGCACCTCAAAAGCAGCATGTCCTAAACTGAGCTCCGATATTCCCCACCCTGCATCCGCTCCTCACACTGGTATCCCCACCTCAGTTGAGGGCAAGTGCCCAAGATGATGTGGGACAAAGGCCTCAGCCAAGCCAAGGACAAGTTGAGAGCTTCGACGGAGCCCAGTAGAAACATCATTTGTTACGTTCAATTTAAACAAGGGCCCAGAGAACCGAAAGACAGGTGGGGAGGCTTGAATTCCAGCCTGCGGTAAGGCTGACAGCTGGAACAAAGCTCCAAGTTCTTGGCTAATGCTTTCCACATCTGACTGAAGCAAGAGCAGCTGCCCAGAGCTTGCCCAGCCCTGCTGACACAAGGTGACCCCTGGGGTCACCCCGGGGGCTCCCGCGGGCTGAGTAGCCCAGGAGAGCCGGCCCCGCCTTGGCCACGCCAGGCTCAGTCCTGCCTCAAGACACCCATTAGCTGTCCCTCTGCCGGGAAGGCTCTTCCCAGACACCCGGATGGCTCGCCCTCCCCTCCCTCTCCCTTCCTCCTTCCTTAGGCCGCCTTTGGTCTCTGCTCAAACGTTGCCCTGTCAGCAAGGGCTGCCCGGCCACCCTCATCGAAGGAAGCCAGGGTGCTGGAGCAGAGCGAGCGAGATGGGAGGAGGGGGCACCTGGCCGGGCCAGGCGCGCTCGTTGCAGGGAGTTCAGGGCTGGCTGAGGAGCCACGCTGCCCTGAGGTGCAGAACCTGCGGCCAGTGGGGACACGAGCTGCACACTGAAAACAGTGTCACTCGCTCCACCCTTCTGAAGAGGCCCAGCCCTGCACAGGTGACGGACAAGGACCTCAGTAAACTGCTGCCTGTGCACCCACCCAGGTGAGGGATGGTGATTCGGCTGCTTGAAGAACTGTCCCCACCCCGCCAAAACAGTGCCCGCTGATTCCCGAGAAAAATGAGGGAGAATAGCCCAGTTGCAGGCTCCTGTGGAGCCTGACACGCCACGACCTGGCTGAGCTGGGGGCGCGGCAAGAGGTGACGCGGTGAGTCTCCTACTTGTTTTCCTTCCCGTCACCCCCCAGCTCGCCGACCCCTGCAGTGGAGTCAGTCCTCGCCCCTGATTTCGTGCCTCTACCTGGGGGGCTGCACTAGGATGTCCCTCTCCAAAGCCTCCTCACTTCCCTTCTCCTGTTTGTGAAATGGGGTGAAGTTTGCAAAGCAGGCTGGGAAAACCGCCACGGAGTCTTGGGGAGTGCCCCCCACACTATGCCAGAGTGGAGAGGGCCCCAGGAGTTAGAACTGAATACCCCAACTCCTTCTGTCGTTCATTCATGAAAATAGTAATAGTAATAAAAATAATTATGACAGTAATAATAACAGTTTTTATTGAGTCTTTCTTACAATTTATTATTTCATTTAATACTTGTTACAGCCATATGAGGCAGGTGCTGTTTATTAGCCTTTGTATTTTGCAAATGGGGTAACTGAGGCACAGAGAGGGAAAATAACTTATTGCAGGTCCAACAATTAGGAACCAGTCCAGGGCTAAAATCTTTATCCTCCGACCCCTACGTGCCAGTGGCATGTTCTACCAGGATGCATCCCCAGTCCAGGGGGCCAGGCACAGGGCTAGGCTCTGAGGACGCAGGCATGGTCCCTGCCCTTTGGGAGGGCACCGCCCAGCACCCAGGCTTTTCACCTCCCTCTGAGCACAGACCAGCTTGTACTTAGATGATGTGTGGACAGGCCTGTCTCCCCCCTCGACCGGGAGCTACTCAAGAAACAGGATCACAGGACCTCAGTGCCTGCCGAGGACAGTTTTACACCTCTCCTGGGGTTTTATTCACGAGTCACTGCTCTGCTGTGCTTGGTCCTGGTGGATTATCCCACAGTCAGGGCTATATTGGTTGGTTTATAACAGTCTTGAAATCCAGTAAGACAAGTTGCCTGCTCCCAGTCAATCACTGTATTTCTTTCTTCTTGCTTTTCTTGGCTGTTCTTAAGCACATATTTTTTGTTTTGTTTTGTTTTAACTTTTTATCGTAGTAACATATATGCAACTCAAAATTTCCCATTTTGCCCACTTTCAAGTGACAATTCAATGGCATTAATTACATTCACAATATTGTGCTACCATCACCAGCAGCCATTACCAAAAAGCTTTTCATCATCTTGAAGAGAAACTCTACATCTGCTAAGCAATAGCTCTCCATCCTCCCAAACCCCCACCGGAGCCCCTGATAACCTGTAACCTGCTTTCTGTCTCTATGAATTTGCTTATTCTAGGTATATCATAAAAGTGAGATCACTGTATTTGTCCTTTGATGACTGGCTTTTTTCACTCAACATCAGGTCTCCAAGGTTCATCCAAGTTGTAGCTTGTATCAGACCTTTCAGAGCTGAACAATATTCCATTGTGTGTCTCGACCACATTTTGTTCATCCATTCATCTGTTGATGGACACCTGGTATGCTTTCACCTTTTGGCTATTGTGAATAATGCTGCTATGAACATTGGTGTATAATATGTTTGGGCCCCTGATTTCAATTCCTTTGGGTAGAAGTGGAATTTGCCATTTCATATGGTAATTCTATGTTCCACATTCTGAGGAACCGCCACACTGATTTCCATAGCGGCGGCACCATTTTACAGTCCTAACA
>JAQZBX010023623.1:0-13278 GCA_029593785.1 Cabassous unicinctus
ACACCACGCACAACCCTTCCTTGCTGTGAAGACCTTCTCCACTCGGTCCTCCAAATAATTTTTAAAATTATCCCCTTCTTCAGGACTCTGTCCTGGGCCTCGCTGGGGCTTGACGCCATTCTCCACCGCCATCCTAAAGACAGGACCGAGGGGTTTAGAGGTGAAATAGTGGAGGGGATGTGGGGCAGACGAGTGAACCGAGAGAGAGCTGTGCTCTAAATGGTGGGGTGGGGAGAGGTCTGGGGAAGGAAGAAGGTATGCCTCAGAGCGAAAGAGTTGGCCATTCGAGCAGCAAACCTTTCTATGGTCCTTATTCTCCTCGCCCTTTCTGTAATAGTCTTTCATTCAACAAGCATTCACGCAGTACCTGTTATGTGCCATCATGCACTGTTCTGCACTGGGGCTCCAGGAAGGAAAAAATCACAGCCCTAGCCTGCGAGGAGTTCACAGTCCAGTAGAGGAAACTAATTAACTGTCCCATGCATCCCTGGGAATTCTGAATCACTAGTTCATTTGGCCTAAGGGTTACGCCAAAGCATCCCTCGTCTTCCTAACTTGATTTCTTCCCAGGACTTAACTGTTGCAATACCATGCTCTGGACCTGACAAGTATGGGGGGAAAACACTCACATTCATAATGCAGATTTTTATATTGCACACCTGGGGCCAGATTAATATTCACAAAACTCCATCTTCAACACAGCATTCATTTTGTGAAAGACTTTCAAAGAAATACTAACTTCTCAGCTCCTCAGAGCTCCCCAGCCCCCAGCTCCCAGCCCCCAGCTCCCTCTTCCTCTTCTCAGCTGCCAACCCTCATTGCAGAGCCAACTGTCCACCCATAAATCTAATCTGCCTTGTGATGTACCTGATACTGTTATCATGTCTATTGATGAACTCTTATTACTTCACTTCTTATGTGTTTAGGCTATGTCTTCCTAATTAAATTGTTCAGTTTAAAGTTAATTTCACAATACACCAATCTATTCTTTTTTTTTTTTTTTAAATGAGTGTAATTATAGAAGTGGAAGTCACCTTTGATCTAACCCCATCCCGGTTTCTTCCCCTCTTCCAGAGGGAAACCTGGTGTGCATCATTCTGTATTTATTTATTTATTTTTTTGAAGTATCGGGGGCTGGGGATTGAACCTGGGACCTCATATGTGGGAAGCTGGCACTCAACCACTGAGCCACATCAGCTCCTGAGTTGGTATTTTCGTTTGTTTTGCTTGTCGCTTGTGTTTGTTTTCTTCAGGAGGCCCTGGAAACCGAACCCGGGACCTTCCATGTGGGAGGCGGGCGCCCAACAGCTTGAGCCACATCTGCTCCCCTTCTGTATAATTTTAAAAACATCCTTTCCATGTAGATGTATTAAGCATTCATAGTATATACAGAATATTATTTGTATTGTGTATGTTTGCATAAATGGCATTGAACATTATGCACCATTCTACAATTCTGGCTTTTTCATTCAACATATATTTGAAATCTATTAATGTGCATAATTCCTAGTTAGTTCTGTTAATTACTCCGTTGTATTCTATTGAATCAGTGTACTGCATTTTATCTGGCCCTTCTCCCAGTGGATGAAGTTGTTTCCATTTTTTCATTATAAAGAATGCTTTAGTGAGCATGCCATACACATGTCAAACTACCCTTAAACCCTGCAGGAGGCAGGAACAGCAAATTTTATTTTTTGAATCCTCTGTTCCCCCTACACAAGATAGGGCCTGTGGCAGATAATCAATATGTTTATTAATACAAACTCTGTGCAACATATGTATATGTAAGTGAAGACCTTAAGTTAGCTTTTCCTCTTTAATGGAAGTACTGGGTGTTTAGATGCAGAGCTGACCGTTCTCTGGGTTCCCAAGGTCTAATCCATTTAGTGTCCAGAAATTGGATCTGTTCTCTTTCCTGAGACAGAAGCAGCAAAGATTTTCCTCTGGATAGAGAAGACAGGTGAGTGCCACCGAGATTCTTAGGGAGAAATACATGGAGTACATCCTCAGAGGGGCCTGAGCCAGCGGCATATTTGCTCATCTTCCTGCTGTTCTCTTCCCCTCCCCCAGTCCCCTTCTAGTTTCGGATGAGGACTCTGGAGATAGCTTTTTTTGATGCACTGAAGGTCTTGACAAGCCATTTCAGCCCAGATCCTTCACGCTGCCAGAGAGGAGATCTATGAGAACAGAGGGCCATGGTCTTTTGCTTACATTGTGTATTCCCCACTAGCAGCAGGTTGGAAAGGAGCAGGAAGATATTTGAAGTATTTCCCCTTTCCTTTTTCTGTTCTTTCAATTCAACAGGTATTTCCTGAGGACTAGCCAGGGCAGAGGTGAGTGAGAAATGAATCTCTAGTGTCTTCTAGAATAGGTCAGGCCGGTGAAAAGAACTCCAGGTTAGGAGGTACCAAGAGAAGCACCTCATACTCCAGGGCTGCCGAGAGGAGCACAGGTCTGTCCAGCCAAGAACGCTCCATTCTGGAGCTGATCTGATCTTCGCGCCTTGTAGTAGGATTTCGGCAAGTGGGAATGGGTGTAGGAAGAGGGGGTGGTAGGAGCTTAGGCCTGTAGGAGGTTTCAGAGGAAACTGCTAAAGGGTAAAGGAATGTATTTGAATACAATCTCCCACCCAATGTAATTTTGTTTGTCCAGAATAAGAGAGAAGCCTAGAAGGCAAGCTGGAGGGAGGAGTGGGGAGCAGGGGTGGGGAGGGGAGTGTGGGGGGGATTGTTCTGTCCCTGAATCCCTGCCACATTGTAGGCACTCAAAAATATTTGCCACAGAAAAGCAGACTTTTTATTTAATTTTTTACTTTTTTTTTTGAAGCTTAACATACAGTGAAATGCAAGAATCTTAACTGTAAAGCTTCATGAATTTTTATGTATGTAACAGAAAGAACACTTGTAAAACCCCTGAAGTTCCTCATGCCCCATCCCAGACAATACTGAACACCCCCCCCCACACACACACACATACTTAAGGAAGAGCTAGGCTGACTTTTAGCATCTAGATTAGTTATGTCGGTTTTTAAACTTCATGTAAATAGATTCATACAGTGTAGTCTTTGGTATCTGTCTTCTTTCGCTCAACATATGCCTGTGAGATGCACCCAAATTGCTGCATGGTGTTTCATTGCAAGAATATACCACAATTAATGTATCCATTCCTACTGCGGAGGACTTTAAAAGCCCCCAGGGGCTGTTTCTTTGATTAGCAAGGGACTTTCCTAGACCGGGAGCTCCATAACTGGAGCTGTCCCTTAAGGAGTTTCTTCGGCAGCACTGTACAGAGCGGTTTAAGCTGGAAAAAAGGAGATTATTGCTAGAGTCCAGGTGAAGCGTGAAATGAGGGCTTTGAGCCAGGCTGGTGGCTGTGAGAATGAGAAGGAGGCAACAGATGCTCGAGGTGGCAGGGACAAATAGTTCTTCAGGAAGGAAAAGGGGTGAAGCTAGGCAGTTTGTGGTGTAGGCCCCACCTTCCAGAGCCCCAGCGTGCTGTGCATCCAATTGGAATGATGGGGTGCCTCCCAGCCTCCCAGAAAGAGGCTCTGCAAGAGGCGCAGGAAAAACCAGGGCTCTCCGCTGCAGGAGTCCCAGCTCCTTCTCACTAGGCTCCCCAGGTTCGTGATCCTGAGGCCAGCCTCCCTGGCCGCCCTAGCAGTGCTGAGGATGGAGAGACACCAGCCCTTCTCTGGCTATTGAGAGGGCCACAGGCTCTGGTGATGGAGGAGTCAACCCAAAACACGTGGGAGCACTACAGTGTCCTGCTGCACCACCAGAGCGGCCGCTGCATCCCCTACAGGAAAAAGGCAGCTCCCGGAAGCAGTTGGCAGAGCCATTTCCTAAGGACCAGGGACAAACACTTCCCAATCCCAGGGTGAGATGGGGTTCAAGTTGAAACTGGGGAAGGAGACAGGCTTGGGGTGGCCTTGAAGAAGAAGAAAGAAAAGAGGCCAAGTGTGAGCTATCTGAGGAGAAGTGGGGCATTGGCAAGAAGGCTACAGGCATGGCCCGTGGTAAGGGGAGCGTCCAGCCTCTCTACATTAGCCACTGGCTGCTGACTCTGTAGGTGAATCCCAGGCCTTCGGCTACCGTTGACTCCCACCACCCCCAAGTCCTTTAGGAATAGCCACCTGGAGACCCAGGTGTGATCATCAAATCAAACCCCTGATTTTTTTCACCTTGGAAACAGTTTTACTAGTTTCTTGTCATTTTATGCCATATTGTGACTTTGCTAAGTGTTGAATCTTTAAGACGCTGCATAAACCAGGGTCCTGTGTTGGGACAGGTGTGAGAAGAGATTCCAAGTCCACTAAACAATGAAGAAAACTTCCTTCCCTCATTCATGGGCTGCCAACATGTGCAGGAGGTAGGGCAGGAGTTGGAGTGTGAACTTGGTGTCAGTAGCCTCTGAATGTCACACGGCCCCGCCCCCTTCTGGAACTACCTTCCAGCCAAAGAAAGGGATGGAAACAAATGTTTATTACACAGGAAGATAAGTACAGTGAGGCAGGTGCTGTAGGAGTCCAGGAGAGAGGGATTCATTTTGCCTAGGCAGCTTGAGAGGCAGACATTGGGGCTGGGTCTTGTAGGATGAATAGAAGTTCACCAAAAAGACATTCTAGGCAAAGGAACCGTGAGAAAATAGGGAAGGAGAGTGGGGAACACGGGGCAAAGAGACTCAGGGGGAGCTGGGACCTTGAATGCCACTGCTCTGTGTTCTGGCTCTGGGGGTGGGGGTGGGGGACCATCTTGGAGGGAGTCTGCAGAGGGTGAGCCATTCTGTGCTTACGAGAGGTAGGACTCCAGACAGTGTGGGTGGGAGATGGTACATTACACACTCTTCTGAGCAATAATGTGAAACTGGTCATGTGCCTTCCACTCCTGTCTAGCTCCTTTGCCCCTCTGTGTTCCCCTCCCCATTAGGCCTCTGCTCCTCCCCCTCATAACCAACTACAAATTGCTGCTGCCATGTCTGTTTGTTCCAGGACAGGCAATGGGTAAGTGTTGCATTTAGTCATAGCTCAGAGTTATCGGCACTTGCCGTCCATGTACCAGGCACTGTGCAAAACTGGCTGTTCCCTCACCTCACCAAACCTCACGAGACCTCTGTGGTATTAGACGCTGTTACACTCATTTTACAGAGAGAGACTGTGGCTCAGAAAAATTAAGCAACGTGCCCCAGTTTATACAGTCAGGCAAGCGGGGAGCCGTGATTCAGACCCAAACTCCTCTGATTCCCAAGCTCGGTTTTCACGCCTACCCTGAGCTACCATCTTAATGGCTGATAATCTCTGCATGCGTTGCCTCCACACATTGGCAGCCCCAGAGTCCTCAACGCCTCCACCAGTCACTCAGATAGGGGGGCTGCAGGGGAAGGGGGGCTGGATGTTCTTGGGTAGGAGACCATCAGACCCTCACTCGGGGCTGGCTCAGGGCTGCCTTCTCCAGCTGGCACGGTAGCCGCAGCGCCGAGGGCCCACATACTTTCAGGGATCCATGAAAACATTTTGATGCCTTTCAAAATCAAAAGGAAAAATGACCTTTTAGGTCAAAGAACATTTTCTAGTATATAATACTGAAATATTCATCTTTACAAAATATGTTTTTTTATATTGTCAAAGACTACACTTAAAAAAATTAGTGTGTTAGCATATATATAACAAAAAATTCCCATTTTAACCATTTTTAAGTGTACACTTCAGTGGCATTAATTGCATTTACAAATGTGTGCCACCATCACCACCATCCATTACCAAAACTTTTCATCACTGCAAACAGAAACTCTGTACTCATTAAGCAATAACTCCCCCTCCTCCCTTCCCCTAGTTGTTGTCACCTGTAATCTATTTTCTGACTCTATGAATTTGCTTATTCTAGATATTTCATATAAGTGGAATCATACAATATCTGTCCTTTTGTATCTGGCTTATTTCACTTAGGGTAATGTTTTCAAAGTTCATCCATGTGGCAGCATGTATCAGGATTTCATTCCTCTTTATGGCTGAATACTCTTCCATTGCATTATATGCCACATTTTGTTTATTCAGTCAACAGTTGATGGACACAGGTTGCTTCCATCTTTTGGCTATTGTGAATCATGCTGCTATGAACATTGGTGTACAAATATCTGTTTGAGTCCCTGCTTTCAATGCTTTTGGGTATAGAGTATGTCTAGAAGTAGGATTGCAGGGTCATGTGATAATTCTATGTTTAACTTTTCGAGGAACCACCAAACTATTTTCCACAGCAGCTGCATCATTTTACATCCCTATCAGCAATGCATAAAGGTTCCAATTTCTCCACATCCTCACCACATTTGTTATTTTCCTTTAAAAAAAAAAAAATAGCTATTTGAGAGGGTATGGAGTGGTATGTCATTGTAGCTTTGATTTGCATTTCCTTAATGACTAATGATGTTGAACATCTTTTCATGTGCTTACTGGTGATTTGTATATCTTCTTTGGAGAAATGTCTATTCCAGTCCTTTGCTTTTTTTTTTTTTTGAGGTACTGGGGATTGAACCTAGGACCTTGTACATGCAAAGCAGGTGCTCAATCACTGAGCTATACCCACTCCCCGGTTTGTTCATTTTAAAAATTCGATTGTTTGTCTTTGTGTTCTTGAGTTGTAAGAGTTCCTTATATATTCTAGATATTAAAACCTTATCAGATGCATGATTTGCACCTACTTTTTCCCATGTTATAGCTTATCTTTTTGGTTTCTTGATAATCCGTAAAGTAAAATATAAATTTTATTTTTTTAATGGAGGAAAGGACCCACAAAGGCAAAAGTGCCAAGGGTCCTTGAAAGTCATAACGTGTACTGGTCTGGCATTTTCCACGTTTCCTTCTGCCGTATGCCACATTCATTTAGCCCCCGAGTTCTCGCTGCCTCTGTTGTCATCTCCCCTTTCCCTCTGACAATAGTCTAGTTCAGGCCAGTTTCTCTTTCTTTTCACAACCATCTTTCAACCTGCAGTGTTCTGTTTCTATTTTATTTTTATTATATTGTATTTTTCTCATAGTGGGTGTGTGTGTATGTCACTTGTAAGCCAGAGGGTCTGCAGTCTGTGTCTGTTGGAGTGAGGCAAACCCAAGCTGCCCTTATGCCCTCTTTCCAAATCCTGGTTCTGGAGGTTAGGTGACTGCAAATACTTGTCAAAACGCATTGAAGGGAATGGGTGCGGCTCAAGCGGTTGAGCGCTTGCTTGCCACATGGGATGTCCTGGGTTCGGTCCCTGTTGCCTCCTAAAAACAAACAACAAGCAAACAAATGAAAAAACCAACTCAGGGGAGCCAATGTGACTCAGTGGTCGAGCGCCAGGGTCCTGGGTTCAATCCCTGGTCCCGGTACCTCAAAAAAACAAAACAAAATGAAAAAAAAAACCAAAAACAAAATAAAAACCCTCATTGAACCGTGCAGTTAAAAATGATGAATTTAACTTTAAGTAAATTATAACTCAATAAACTTGTTTAGGTGAACCTAGGTGTGTACTCTAGACCTTACTGTTGTTTAGCATAATTTATGCAATTGCAACTTTTTTTCCCAGGCGTTTTGTATTGTTTTTGATTCAGCAACATGCATTTATTACGCACCTTTTGCATGACATTTTAACAGCCCCGTTGTCTCTAGGTACAAGCACAGAATATGAGAGTCAATTAAAAATAAAATGCCAGCTAAAAGTCTATAAAAGCCTGAAAACAGCCCTTCACTCCTGTTTGCTTCAGAGATCCTTTTATGCCTTCAATTCAAACTCTTCAAAATCTGGCTTGCACTCCTTCCCAGGAATGAATTCCTCCCAGTACCCTCTCCCATTCGAGGCTCCAGCCCCGCTTTTTAATTGCTGTATTCCAAGATATCTCTGATCTGTCCTCACTTTTCTGCATTTACTAAAGTCACTTCCTTCACCTGGAATGACTGCTTCCTGGCCTTCGTCACCTCTGAAATCCTATCCATTCTTCAGGAGTAAATGTGACCTCCTGCAGGCGCCGGGTCCTGATCATCAGGGCCTGTATTTCAGTACTTCTCACCATCTGGCTTGTCTTAGAATTATACTTCCACGTTTGTGCATCTCTTATAAATTCTAAACACTTTGAATGATTTTTTTTTTTTTAAACTCAGTCACAGACTTTTGCTTGTAGTAAATACTCAGGAAATGTTTATTGAATGTTTCTTCATGAAAGCGGGCCTCATTGTGAAAAGCGAGAAACCTCTGGTCTATTTTGATCTTTGACCAAAATTTTCAAAAGGGATTGAAAGCCTTAGATGAAATTTTGCAAATTTTATTATGCTGATATTCAATCCGTAGTTTCTGGCTTTCAAGGGTGAGCAAAATGCCACTCAGAGTAAGTGGAGTTTGTCTACAGATGAATTTCTTAAGGCTTTTTTCTTGAACTTGGAAGTATCATGTGATGTAACATGTAATGAGCAGTTCCTCTGAAAACTGTATTTTGTTTATTCACAATGACTTTAGACATATTAGGTAACACCCCTCTCCCTGAAAGCCAATGCAGAATTTGAGCAGATGGGAAAACAGTTAGTCATTTGCTTACTGTTTGGTTTTGAAAACGATGCCTTTGCTCACGTAAACCATTAGTTAAATAAATTCAACTCAAGGCAATAAGGTGTGATGGTGGGGGGGCATTATGTAAGATATAAGCTGCATATTCAAGGAGTCCAGCTCATAAGGAAACAGGCTGCCAGTCATCTCATGTGAAATAGGAAGATGTATTTGGTAAGAACATTTTCCAGAAACAAAATTAGAAGGAACCCCCCCCCCCTTTTTTTAAAGTAAATGATGAAGTGACTGTTACTACTAGAAAGTGCCTTAGTGAGGGTGGGGTGTTGTAGACCAGATCAAGAGCAGAACCTAGTTGCTGGGGTCCAGGGTACTATATCTTACTTTGGATCCTTTATTGTCTTAGGGTGAACTCAAGTGGAAACAGTTCAGTGTTATGGAAGAAAGGGCATTAGAATGAGTGCAAACTGGAATACAATCTTTAAAAAATTATTTATTGAAATACAACATAGATGTAGAGGAATCACAAGTGTTATGAAATGAACACATTTGTGCAACCAGCACCCAAATCAGGAGAGATATTATAAGCACCCCTGAAGCGCCCTCATGCCCTCTCCCAATCTCTCTACCCCCTCTTTCCACCCCAAAAGGATCCTCTCTCCTGCCTTCTAACAGCATATATGAGTTTGCCTATTTTTGGACTTTTTATAAATGGAATCATACAGTATATTAAAAAATGTTAAAAAAATAAATAATCAAGTTCAATTTGAATAAGAAGAAAAAATTTTAAATGTACCTTTCCACCAGTTTGCTTTTGAGGGAGAGTAAGGGGAAGAGATGAACAAAGAGATGTCTGCTTACATCTTTATGTACTTCCCAGCAATGCTGTTGTTGGAATCTGTTAGTAAGTGCTGGTAATTATGCCGCACAAGCCACCACCAAACCCATGCTTTTTTCAAGTTTTTTCCAACTCCTTCCTTTCAGTATGACAAGGCAGGATGTAGAAGCCCCATTTAGCCTTAGCACATGGATGGTAAAACCTGAAGATAACTGAGCTTCAAAATAGTGTCACTACCACACTGGGTCACAAGAAGCTAATTTGGTTTGGTGGGTTCAATCAGAGCCTCCTTTCAAATGCATAAAGTCCATGTGCGTTTGGGTCCAATACCTGAGCAAAACTGGGGTTCTGTTAGCAAAAGTGGGTACGGGTGGCTGTTGGGGAGGAAGCCAACAGTGTCTGCCAGGGTATCTTTGCCATGATTGTTACCACATAACCACAGTGACAACAGAGAGCAGGATTCTTGAAGGCTGAAGTGGTAAAAACCCACAAAAGGAAGCCCTCTGCTTATTTTCATGGATGGGGGTGAATCCAACCCCCTCTCCAGCTGGGTCACTGAAGGCTTCTCCTCCTTCTAGGCTTTGGGATCTGCAGAGCTGGAACTAGAAACTAGTCTTTAATAAATATTTGTTGTTAATCTCTAGGCTATGAAACAATACTCAGACATTTAGGAAAGGTATAATTAGGACCAAAGAGGAAGCAGTGCAGTAAAATGTAACGCTTCAGTGCTTGGAGCTAGCTCAGAACTAGGTGTGAATCCCAGTTTTGCCATTAGTGGTAATGTAACTGTCTAGTGTCCCCTCTGTAAAACCAGAATGACAGTGCTTGCAAATGAGAAATAAAAGAGGCGATGTTGTAAAGTGTGGAGCTCCTTGCTTGGCCCACAGTAGGCTCTCAACAATGACAACAGACTTCTGTCTCAGTTTTCTCAAAAGATAAAAGGCAAGAGACACCTTTTCATGTAAGATATTGTTAACACTCCTGAGTAAATTCAATTTTTTCTTATCAATTTTTTTCAAAGCCTCTCTTTATCCTATGATTTTTGAGATGTTTAATTTCTCTCCTCCCTACATTTTTTTCATTTTTTAAAATTAGAGAAGTAGGTTTAAAGAAAAATCATGCATAAAATACAGAGTTCTGTATTACCCCCCTCCCCATTATGAACACCTTTCATTAGTGTGGTACATTTGTTACAATTGATGAAAGAGCATTATTATATTTGTGCTGTTAACTACAGTCCATATAGTTTTATATATGGTTTACATTAGGATTCACTGTTTGTGTAGTACAGTCCCAGGTTTGTTTCTTTTAAATTTTTATTCTAGTAACATATACAACCTAAAATTTAACACTCTAATATTCTCTTTGGCCATATTTTTTCAACTTCCAACATCATCAACCCATGAACTAGGGACTCTAATATTTCAATATTACCTTGATTTTGTAAGTCTTGTAAAGTTGAAGCCAACCTGATAGGTTATAAGTCAAGTCCTCAAGGCTGGAGTTAAGCAAGGAAAAAGACAACTACAGAAAATTTCAGCACATGTTTGGGGAAAAGGTTAGAGAAAAACTATCAGTCAAAAATGTGCCTTGAATCCATGTTAACTCCTGGAAATCTGATTGCAATAGCTATCCTTTATTGAGCAGTTACTATGTACCAAATGTTATTCTAAATATTGCATATATTTTAGTATCACTTAATATTCACAACAACCCTATGGGGTAGGTACTATTATTATCTCCATTTAACAGATGGGGAAACTGAGGCACTGAGTGGTTATAGGTTCACACAGCTGGTGGAGCAGAGATTCTAACTCAGGCAGTCTGACCTCAGAGCCCATGTGAGTAACCATAATGGTAGTCTAGCATTTAACAGGAAGATTCATGGTGAGTCTGTTGGGTTCTGGTTGCAGGACAGCCACTCGGCTGGGCCTGTGCCCTGTTCACCTGTCTGCAAGGTGACTCCCCAAGACCAGTTAGCCTCCTCCAGACTGAAGGCCACTTGCTATCCGTATGGATGTTCAACCTGCGTGCTGCCTTGCTTTGGATCTTTCTCTCTCCCAAAGCACACTAGCTACATAGCTGCAGGTTCCCTGTCCCAGGGAGAAAGTGTGCTGGGTTTGCACGGCCGGGGAGGTGACTGAGCAGAACCAATCTGCCTGCATCAGTAAGGTCAGCCTTACTAATTACAGAGGAGCTAGAGCTCAGCACTGCCAGTGAAATGGTTCACGACGAATGGCAACAAGTGAGTGCAGGCATACAGCCTTCAGACAGTTGTAAGTGTCTGCTATTGCCAGCAGTTGTGCTGGGTAGGGGACTCTAAGGGTAAATGAGACATAGTCCCTGGAATTTAGGAGCTCACTGTTCTGTGGGGGAGACAGCTAGGGAAGTAAGTAAAGAAAGCACAAGGAAATGACTGCCTTAGTAGAGGTTTGGATAAAATATAACGAAACTACAAGGACCGAAGACGATTTATTTATTTATTTTTATTTATCCTCAGGGAGCTAGGAGAAATATAACCAAACTTTCAGCTGTGTTTTGCAGAACTCAAAAGTGCATACCAGACAGATTCCTAGGCCCCATTCCAGACTTTGAATCTGCATCTCTGGGGATGGGGCTGAGAATCATCATTTTAAAGAGGCTAACATTTGAGAATAGTAGCCTTGTACTGTCTGAAACCCAGGGTTCTGACAGAGACTGTCCTGTCCAGGTTTGGGGTAGGGGACTGTTTGGAACAGAGAGTGTAGAAGATAGAAAGTGATAAAAAAAAAATGACCCTTTAAAGGTAGGTTGAGGCCGATTTTGAAAATCCCTAAATAAAGACATTAGGTTTCATCTTGCAATTGATGGGGTCCCAGTGAAGGTGGTCAAATCCTTGTTTCAGAATGAGAGAGGGGAAAAGCCAAGGAGAGCTATTAGCTTGTGGGAGAGATTGTAGGTTGGCCAACCAAAGCAGGCACAGTAGAGAGCCTTTCTTTATAAAGATTATATAAGCATATTGCAGAAAATAGAAAAGAGATGAAATTTTGCCACGATTAACCAGCACATTAGGTGTCTTGCATGTACACAGAAATATTTAAACACAGAGTGTTGAGTAGCTACTTTTATAGAAAGACAGCATGGGTGCCTGCCTGCAGGAGTCCTACTGGAAGACCTAAGTTTTAGGATGGATACACTTAATTATTCCACAGTTTTAGGGAGCAAAGGGTGATCAGTGTTTCCCAAAAGTGAGCTGTCTATTACAGGTGTACTGATTTAGGGGGTACCTGGATGAATACCGTTTAATAGTTATCTACTTATTTTAGTATGTATTATGAAAAATAGAACCAGCTCATTAATCTGTGTGATTTCACAGATATAAC
The DNA here is from genome assembly GCA_029593785.1 of Cabassous unicinctus. NCBI lineage: Eukaryota > Metazoa > Chordata > Mammalia > Cingulata > Chlamyphoridae > Cabassous > Cabassous unicinctus. Next base: position 12,721 of record JAQZBX010023623.1, read on the forward strand.
TACAAAGAATGACAAGAAATTTGTTGTTCTTTAAAAGCACAAATCAACTGGAGGAAAAATGGTGAACAAATAATTGTATCAGTGGTGCTTGGCTAGAACAAAAAACACAAAGTTGGAATGCAAGTAATTGAAGTTTCAGAAACACAGCTTTACATTAGCATCATCAATATATATATCTTGAGTGCCTACTACATGCCAGGAGCCGTGCTCAGTACAGAGAATACAGAGATGAAGGGACACTCTCCTTTCTCTAAGAGCTGACAGTCAAGGCAAGGAAGAAGGGTATATAAACTAGTATGTGATGAAAGCTGTACTGATGGAGACAGAGTTCCTACTGAATGGCCAGAAAATCATAGGCAATCGCCATGAAATAGAATGAAACCCAGGAAGCAGATGTGGCTCAAGCGATTGGGCTTCCACCTACCACATGGGAAGTCCCCGGTTTGGTTCCCGGAGCCTCCTGGAGAAGGCAAGCTAGTGCTGTGAGCTGACGCAACAAGATGATGCAACAAAAGAGACACAAAGAAGAAAGACAATGAGAGACACAACAAACCAATG
>JAQZBX010023623.1:13378-30815 GCA_029593785.1 Cabassous unicinctus
ATAAATCTTAAAAAAAAAAAAAAAAGAATGAAACCAAACTACACATTGGAATACTACAGCTATCTTTCTGCTTAATTGCTTTTACTATGCTCTTGCCTGGCAAGATGAAACTAAATTTCCCTCCCCTCCCCTCCCCTCCCCTCTCCTTCCCTTCTTCCCTGCCCCCTTACCCTTATTCACTCACCTCACCCCTCTAATTCCAGATTTGTTTTACATATTGCTGCCCACAAAATGAGACACCCAGGATATCCAGGTATGTGCCAGAGGGCATCAGGGAGATAAATTACGTGTATGCACCTAGGATAACAGCCTCAACTGGTAAATCAAGTCTCTGTTCTTCTCACCCTGATGATTTCCATTAAAAATTCATCTTGGAGGAAGTTATGTAACATTTCTTTTCCACCCTAGGCTTCTAGCTCACTCAGCTTTGAATAACAACTGGCCACTTTGATGACTATGAGCCCTGCTGACTGTGGAATTGGGGGAAGGGAAATATTTCTAGGTGGTGGTTCACCAGCTATAATGAATAAAGAGACCTTGGAAGGATTACTGTGACCCAGTGAGATGTATTTTTATCATCCTCCCCAAATTGATATGGGCACCTACTATGAGCAAGCTGTCATGTAAAATGCTTTGGGAATAAAATAGAGGCACAAAAGTCTGCCTGCAAGGACTTTATGAAGAAGCTGGCTGGAGAAATAAATATGTATATAAGAATAATAACCCTAATCAAGAGAACAGATAATAAGTGTTCAGGGGCTATACAGAAGAAAAATGACATGACATAGGAGATTTGGGAAGAAGAGAGCTTTGAGCTTTCCTTATGTCTGTTGACTGAGTGAATGAATGGATGAATGGATGAACAAATATGCCTTGAGGGATATTTGGATAGGATTTCAAAAAGCAGAAAGGGGAAATGAGGCATATGGTTAGAAGGCGATAGACAGCAAGAGAAGGGAAGAAACTAAGATGTGAAGAATGAGAAGCACATGTTGTATTTGGGAGATAAGAAGGGCTTGGGAATCATGAGTAGAAAAGGCTGTGGTGGAGGGTTCATTTGGGGGTTTAGTGGGAAAGAGGGGTAGAGAAAAGCCTGGAAGGTAGTTTAGATGTCCTATCTCAAGGATAGTGGGGAGTTATTGGCATTTTTGTAAGAGAAGTGAGAGTGGGATCCAATTTGTTCTTGGGGAGCATTTTTTGTGGCAGCTGTTCAGAGCATGGCTGGAGGAGGAAGAAACTACAGACAGGAAACCAGCTGGACAGCTATTGCAATAGCCAGTTAGCAGCGAATGAGGGCTTGAATGGGGCCATGGTGAGGAGAATGGGAGACAAAGGATGCAAGGGGCATTTTGGAAATAAAATTGCTGGAACCTGACAACTAACTGGATACAGAGGGTGAGAGAGAGAACTGTGGAGGTTGGAGAGTGGAAGTGCCATTAATGGAGGGGGGATTGCTGCTTTGGGGGAAGCATTTGGGAGTCTCCTTCATCTATGCATGGGTTTAAGCAAAACAGGATGGGTTTAAAAAAAATTTTTATTGGACCATTCATCACAGGCTGTGCCAGGAGAAACAGGGATGCTAGTGGTTAACAGCAACACGGTTGCAGTTTTCTGGTATGAGAATAGGCATATGGACATTAGGGAGGAGGACTTGGGAGAGTACTGAAAACACCAGTAGGTATCGTTCTTGTGACTTGTGAAATGAGTATCTTCAACACCGCTACCCCTGTGCCTGCCAACTCTGTGCCCAGTACTCCAGTCTTGCCCTCTGAGTGCACAGATTCTTCTCTTGTAGCTACTCACCAAGGCCACAGTCCTCGGTACCAGTCGGTCCTGTGCCCCTTACCAGCCTCAGGGCCTTGATCTCTGTGAGGTGACAGCTTGCTAGACATTTCATTCATGCACTCAATGAATAGTCATTGAAGGCAGGCCGTGCACCATCCTGGGCACAGTATACTACTAAGATGATAGCAGCAAACAAACCAGACAAAATCCCTGCCCTCATGGACCAACATTCTAGTGGGGGAGGCAGACCATGAATAAAATAAAAGTACTACGGAGAAAAATAAAGCAAGGGGGCAGTTATTGGTTGAGGAAGCTGCTGTTTTAAATAGGGTGGTTAAGGCAGCCTGCTGAGAAGATGACATTCGAGTAAAGACTTGAAGGAGTGAGTAGAAACAGAAAGAGCATTCCAATTAGAGGGAACAATAAATGCAAAACCCCGAGTTGGACATATGCCTGGAATGTCTGAATAATAGTAAGGAGGCCAGGGGGGTTGGAGCAGAATGAGGGAGAGGGAGAACATTCAGCAGTAGGCACGGAGAGTATTAAAGCATGGCCATGTCTGAGTGGCCCGCCCCATCCTTGACAACTACATCTTAGCTGGGATCTTCTGGAGACAATGCCTGAATCCTATAAAGTAGCCCTAAAATTAGGAATTCTAGTCTATCGGGAGGAGATGTGTTTGGCCATCTTTTACTCATGGGTGGGGCTTGCCCTGCCAAGAACCCAGTGGATGTCTGGGCACAGGAAGGAAGAAGGAAGTTTCTGGTTAGAAAACACCAAAGCTCTTGTTCCACTTGGTAGAGCTCAGACCAGTGATGGAGCCCCTCCCACCCTTGTACTATTGTGGCTGGTGGAAGGCCTGGGACTTCCTACCAGCCTGCACTAACTGATTCACAGCAATATCAATCTAAATGGGTAGACTCTAAAGTAAAACTTGAAAATTCACTCTAAAAAAATATCCACAGTCTTTTACTCCTTCCATCAGAAGATGCATTTAATTTTCAGCTTCATTTTTATTTACGCTACACTGCAAGGTGGGCTGGGATGAAGAAAACCATGCAAGCTAAAGACCCTCAAATTCTGTAGTTGAATTCCATCTCCACGGCAGCACAACAGCCTTCTGACCACGTGGAGCCGTTACAAGTCTTGAAGAATAGCTTTTGAGATAGAATTCCTCACTTATCTAAAAGCTGCATTTGGTTAATGAAGAGGTTTATTATATGTCTCCACAGCCATTGACCATCAAATTGGGGACGGGGGTGTTTTCCTTTATTTCTCTGAATTGGGCAACTCACTGCTTTCCTTCTGGCTGGGAGCCTAAACCCTTGCAAGGGCAGAGACCAACACAGGAAGGGGGAGGGGGTGGAAGGGACAGAAGGCCTTGGCCATGGTGGAGTCATACGAAATTGTAGATCAAAAGAGCCCTGGCTTTAAAAGACTGTGGCACTATTCATGAACCCGGTGACTGCCCAAGAAGGAACACAACTGCTTGTTGTCACCAAAAGATAAAAAGCCGCAGCTGGCTGAGCCCACCCCTCCAACCCAAATTAGCTCCTCCCGGCCAGGAAGGTGGAGGCTTTGACTCCACTCGGTTTCATTAATTGGTGATAAATGACAGGCCCATAAAGTAGAAGAAACAAAAGGAAATTGGCAAAGATGGACACTGATAGTCTCCTTTTAAAGAACACTTTCCAATCTGTGGTTCTCTTACTTTTATACCATTTGCTTGGTGATGAGGTGTCCTGGCTTTTTATCTTTAATGCATATGAATTTAACCAGAAGCATGATCGTGACCGACTAACAGAGTCTCTGTCTGGTCAGAATCTCTACTCCAACAATTCCCAAGGTGGGTTCCTAATTCCACGTGGTACCAATAGATACTATGTGGGGACAAAAAGGGGCTCTTTCATCAAAAGAATGCTTTCGGGAAATGCTGCATTTGAACAATATTGAACAGGCTTTCTTGACCTCAAGACTTCCCAAAACTTTTAACATTCCTAAATGACAAGAGGAGATTTTGCACCCACTTCCCAAACTTTAATCATCCGACTCATTTTCTATAGCATGTGAAGCCCAGGGAGTTTACGAGACTTATCCAATGTCGGTGATAGAATCACATGCTCTTCCCATTTGCCTGGAGAAATACAGAACATAAAACTGAAAACAGAGGTATTCATGTGCCATTACAGTACAGGAAAAAGTAAATGTCAGATCTAAAATGTGAGGAAATGAAGCATGAGTCTGTCCCAGAAGCCTAAATGAGAGAAGCCACAGGCAGAATGTGAGAGAATGACCAGAGCCAAGGATCAGGGGAAGGCAAGGCAGTGAGACTACAGAAGACAAGCATCTAACTAGGAAAAGCATTCATTCACTTAGCAAACCCTTACCGAGTGTCTATGATACAGTAGCACCGTGTTAGGGGCTGTGGATGCAGAGGTGAGCAAAGGCTTGTCTATTAAAGTCGTTCCTGAGGCATGCTCAGCTGGACTTCTATCTGAAAGGTGCTCCTAATGTTTGGCACTCCCTTCCCCCTTAGGTAACCCTCGTCTCTGCCCTCCCACCCTGGATAAGGCCCAGTTTCTGCAGGGTGCAGGTGAGTGTCTGCTCATATGTCCAACTTTTGGGTTCTGACTTGTCCCGATTACCAGCTGCAAGAGATAGCAAGTCTATGGTTTGAATCATATTTCTGATGTTCCCATTATTACTATGGAGGCAGAACAGGCAAGGGTTGGCTGGACCTTCTGGGCATGGTCAATGAGGATCCAATTGGGCATGGAGCGTGCGGTTCATGGAGGGTGGGAGCAAGCCGCAGAGAACCCTAAGATGTGGAAGGCAGGCCAAGGGAAGACTTCTCTTTACTCCTTAACTTCAGGAAGTCTGAGAGGCAAGCTTATAGTAACTTTCAATGACAAAGACACCTTTGATATACAAACCAGAATTCAGGAGGTCAGAGAATTGAGAGCTGGTGAAATGCTTGGGACAAAGAATTCCCTAAGGGGATCAAGGTACTGCAAGTCCAAGCATGGTGGTGTCTCTTGAGTACTTCCTGGTTTGGAAGTCCCTGCAGGTCATACTTCCAGGCCATAAATTTGCCTTGGTGATCAGGAGCTCCTTTTCCATAAAGTGGCACTTTTATTCGACCAGCTGGAAATTTTTTTTTTTTTATATATGAAGCACAAGAGGGAAGAGAAATTTGACCTTGGGATTTTCTTGCCACAAAAAAGGCTTGAGTGGTCATATGTGAGCATTTATTTCTTCCATTAGTGGTTGGTGAGGGATGGGGCTTGGTGTGGGGTTATATTTCAGACACCTAGAGGCTTTCTTTGGCCACTAAGAATACAAAAGCAACCAGCCACTCCAAGAGTTGTAAACTCAGATGTCTAGGGGGCCAGGCAGATAACGTAAATGTAACAAGTGGCTTGAGAGTAAACACTCTGTAGAGGTGAGGACTGTGTCAAAAGTAGGGAGCAAATCCCCCAAGAAGGGCAGCTGCCACTCATCTCCTGCTGATTCCTAGCAATGTGAGTGCAGGGTTGCTTCTGGTTTTTTCAAGAGAAGCTAGAAATCAAGATTTTTTATGTGAAAGCTTCTAATTTTTAATTGTTGTCAACTGAATTCAAATTAGCACGTGGGACAACACTGTGCTGCAAAACTGAGCAGGTCTAGAAGCTGGATGCAGCTTGTGGGCCATCACACTGCAACACCTGCTACCAGCTCCACTGTGAGTTCCTTGAGTAAAGGACATGGTTCTTCTCCATCTCTGCTGGTTCAAATCCAAGTGGCTGGGATCTGGCTGGAGTATGGACCACAAAGGCAAGAGGCAGGGAGAGGCACGCGACAAAGCCCAGGGCAGTCCCTGCAGCTGAGTGGGAGAAGTGCCAGAATCTTGTCTGTGAAACAGGAACTGACGATCCAAAGCTGGCAAGGCCAACGGGCTGTGGGTAGGAGATGCTGAGCTGTGGGCAGGAGACACCGGCAGTGAGAGGTTCCGGTGGCCAGGCTGCGTGGGGTCAGAGCTGCATTTAAAGGGCCAGGCATACCACCTGCCGGCTAAGATTTAGGGATGCTGGACACTGTGGTGTTTAAGACCCTGAGGGCAAAGTAGTTTCTGTCCTCACACACTGGAGTCTCTTTCCCCAGAACTACTCAGGCTCTTTCGTATATCCCCTTATCTATGGTGCCCTCCTGTTCTGAAGCAAAACTAGGAACCAAGGACTCCTTTTCCTAGAACTAATTTGTATGAAAAGTGTTAGGCATTTGATTGCCTTTCACTCTACATTCTCATGAAACTTTATTATTTATACAAGAGAATAAAATTAAATAAAGAGAAACACAAAATTCAGTAAAATTATCTATGATTTAATACAATATTTGCTTTCTCCATTTCATCATTTAGCCGGGGATGATGTGCTGATAGCACATTGTTTTCCTAGCATTTTTAAAGAGTTCAGCTTGTTCAATAATTGTTTATTTTGCCTAATTTTCTCAAATATTTCTTAGCAAGTCTTTGAGTGACTAATTTGAATTACTAAAATGGATACTACAAGTTCAATGCTCATTGAAGATCTTTCATGATCTTCAAAATTGTTATTTGCTGAAATTTGCCTTTCTATTATGGTGTACCCAGGAGCGAGGGTGAATTTGCACTTTTAAAATAATACTGGGATACTAATATACACAAGACAAAAGAGATCTTTCAGTAAATTCAGTGGTTTCTCATTTGTAGATACTTTCTTCTTGCTTCTTTGGCTATTAAGTTCTTATTAAACTATAATTCAAGGACATGGTGTTCATTAAGAAGATCATTGTCTGATAAAGAAGGAACAGCACTTCGAAAGGGATTCCTGGCTTTTCTGGATGATTTTATATATGATTTCTCCCCTGATGAAATCTAAGATAAATGATAGACCCTAGCTAAAGTTTGCTCCCCAAAGTTTAGCGACTTAGTTTGTTTTCAGCTCATGTGTTTGCAGCAGATCAAATAAACCAGAGCGAAAACCACTGTTAGTGAAGGTCTTTCACAATTCTTTGTTTGAAATGAAAGTGAAAACTTAGAATTTTTTCTGACTTTTGCATACTGCTAGAGGAGCACATAATCTTCAGCCATGATCTATTCTACCCCTTCTTTTAGAAAGAGTATCACGTAAAAGAGTGGAAGCATTTGACTTAAAACTAGAACCAAAGTTTTGAATTAGAATCTTCTATTTTTTACTTAAAAAAAAAATCCTGTACTAGATCAAACCTTTTAGTCTCTTTTTAAGGCGAGGCATCAGTCTCAAATATCTTGGTTTTTAATGTGATACTATTTGCTCTGCACTTTGACTAAATCATCAAATTATTGTAGTGACTATTTATACCATATGAATATAAAAATATTTTTATAAGAATATCTTCCCTCAAAACCTGGAAAACCATCAGATACACTATTCATAGAGTTGATATATGAGTGTAGCAATACAATCAATCCTCACCAATGTTCTGATGAAATCAGTCATTACTTTTCAGAAAAAAATCTTTGAACTGTTAGAATTTTCCATCTCTGAAGTTGATATTAATATTATCAGCTGACATTCTAATCATCTTATCAACCACTGTGCTGCACTCAGAGCAGGAAAGTATGATCATTTAATTGGTCACTTGTCGCACCTGGCAGGACATCAAGTTCAAGAACTTTTACATTATCTCCAGGAATTTCATTAAAATATCTTCCTAATAAGGATGACTTTTTTATTTTATTTTTGTGGTTAACTGAAGCTGTCATATTGCTGAAACCTAAAGATTTTACCCAGTTGTTAAAATCTTTTGAGCCACTGTAGCAGATTTTAAAAAAAAAACATTCTTGCTTGGCCTTTGGTTTGAATAATTTGAGTTCAAATGCCATGGAACTTAGCTCAGAGGTACAGTCTAACGATCTGAAGTTGTGATTGTGCTCTGTGGTATTATATGGAATTACCACTTCTTTGCTGAACATCTAAGCTATTTCATCATTGAATCATGGAAGCTCCAGATCTGACAGATAGTAGCTGTTTCCTTAAACTGAAGATGCAAAAAGACAGCAGATTTGGCCTCAACATTTATCTCACTCACAATCACATAAGAAGCAAAATGCTACATGTGGATTGTCACTTTATTTGATGCAAGGGTATTCCTTTTATAAACTTCATTAAATGTTTTTTTTTCTCTCTAGCCTTCCTTTGCAATCATTTTGACACTAAAATAAAATAGTTTAAATACTTTTAAGCACACCACAAATACCTCTAAACTACAGGCAAAGGCAGAAATAGCCACTACAATTATCATCTCCTATCACAGGAGTCAGCTTTACCCGATAATCATGTCACACTTATCAATATGTAGCTTCAGACTTACACAATGTGGACGATAGCCATCTCAATGCTCACAGGAGCTCAGCTTCTCCCTTTTACCCTCCACCATCCTAAGGCAGTCTTTCTTTCCCTTAAAGGCACCTAGCCCCTTGCTCTTCCTGCCCCCACCCTTCACCCCCAGGTGCTCCATGGACCCAAGAGTAAGCCCTTAAGGCATTTTACACAAATGTGTCCAAGTCATCGTAATAATTTCTTCAGCTTCAGATGCTTCCTCTTTCATTACTCTCAGTATTATATTTCTTACTTCTTTTAAAATGGACATCACTGATTTGGTTCTTTCAGTCACTACCTTCTAAGATATTGGAAGTTTTGGCACTTTTTAAAATTTTTATGAAGAAATAGTGGGATGAAATATTTGAAATAAAAGTCTAAGGTGAAAAATCAACCTCCTCAGAGAGGCCTTCCCTGCATATTCTGGCTCCAGTGCTCCCTCTCCCCAGTCATTCTACGCTCTGACTCTATAGTATGTTCTTCATTGCACTTACCATTATGTAAATGTATCTTACATCTTTACGAGTTTGTGTATTTTTTATGTATGTGTTTCTGGATCAAGGTTCCTCTGCCTTTAGAAGCAGGGACCTTGTCTGTCTTGTTCATAGCTGTACCCCTGGTGCCTCGAACAGTGCTGGCATGTGCTCAGTACAGATTAGCTCAAATAGTGAAATAAATCTGACAACCTGCAATGGTCAGTCCCCATCTCTAGAGTTAGGTCCCCACATGAAGGAGCCTCCATAAGTTGCACCATGTTTGGGTGCTAACGTTCTTGAATTTGGAAAGGGTTGCCTCAGGATTCCCATAGCACCACAGAATGCTTTGACAGAAAATCCATATGTTTTTTTTTCCAATTACAGATGATTAAAAGAAACCCCACAGAGGTAAGATAAAGTGTCTGAGGTCATTTAGAGACAAGGGGCCAAACAGAAGCCTCACCATAAAGAAGAACTGAATAATTTTCAGGACACACATTAATATGTTGCATAAACAGGGCTGCTAAGGTCACATTTTTTTTTAAACTAAGAAATAATGAATAGCAATAGCTTGTTTTTCTTAGAAATGTATTAAGCATTGAATTATGTCTTATAGGATGGATTTCTAATTCCACATACTCTGTTTCAAGAATATTTTCTAGCAATTGCTATATCCTGGTTATAGAGAATATCTGCCTTTGGAAACTTATAAAATCAACATGTGAGTATTATTTTCTGTAGAGTCATAGCATCATTGAGTGTCAGACAGGAAGGGAGTGTAGAGACTGTCTGATGATCAGCCCACTCAGTTTTACTAAGATAGATTGTGAGGATCAGAGAGTGAAGAGACTTGTCTGAAATGACTGAGTTCAAACCTATGCTGGATAGTCTCTACTTGCCCCTCAAGGTTCACTCTCCGTCCTTTTCCACCCTGCTCTGTGTACTACATGGCTCAGGCTTTCTGGCCTTCTGGCTTCCACCCGTATTCTGGTGGGAGGCAAGGGAAAGAGATGGGAGGCAGATAGAAGGGAAAGGTTGGGGTATTTGTTCCCTCAACAGCCCTTCTAATGGACTGCGATTTGGCAGGGTTCCATTGTCTTACCTAAGGGCACAGCTCCAGTTGGCCACTGCTTTCTCTCCAATTCCAGTAACCTTTCTGTGCCCTTGCCCTCTTAGGGGTGATAAGGCTTCCAGCATTGCTAACCCCAGGATGAAACACCAGACTTTGTTGGTATCCCTCAATCCTGCCCATTCCTTTGTTAAATCATCTCTTTGACTTTAATAGTTTCCTTTGAATATACCTTCTGCTTCTTACCTGACATACAAATTTGAATCCAGGTCTTCTGACTCTTATCCAGTGCTCTTTCCTTTATACTCCAAAATTCATAGACTGCTTTAGAAATACAGGTGACCCTAAGTGCTTTGATTATATGGAAATCTTTTTAGATACTAGGATGAAGAAGTACTGGGAACAGAATCTAAAAGTATGAGTAGTGAGGGTTACAAAAGGGGGAAAGGCTGACTCTCTGGAGGTTCTGCAGGAAATCTTGCAAAGGTGAAATGTGGCTGGGGAGAGAAGTGGAACTGCTTGGAGAGGTAGGGGGTGACATGGTTCCTGTATGGTTAGGAGAATTGGGCTTGCAGCTTTCAGTCCTGCAACAGCTAAAGTCAACCTACCTTAAGTGTGATTTTATGATATGTATTTTTCATCTAGCACAGCCCCTAGACTTTATACTAAATACTTTATCTGTGCCCAACTAACAAAGCAGCACATCTCTCCTACACTGGATGAAAAACTGGCTGTGTTGGACTTACTGAGAGGGGACGTGCAGGTCTCCAGTATGGTGTCTAATTGAGATATTTTCAAGGGAAATTTCTCCAGTATGGTGTCTAATTGAGATATTCTCAAGGGAAATTTGACCAGAAAGAAATTTCACTTTATATCTTGATTCCACTTTAATGTCTTCTTTACCTCTTGATGTTTCCTTCATTCTCATTTGCTTCTTTTGCCCCATGAAAATGGAGTATCAGGAAAGCCATGAGGTAGAATATAGGGTAAGTTTCTATTCCTTAGAAGTGAAAATAACTTTGTTATAGTCTTGACTCTGTGACTAATTTGCATGACCTTGGTCAAGTCTCTGGGACTTAGGTTCTTTGGAGTAAAATGAAAACACTAGCCAGAATGATGTTTGATGTTACTTCTATTTCTCAGATTTTATGATCCTCTTAAGAACTGAACTAAACCATAGCACCTTCCATCTTGAGATCTCTGCCTGTTTGACGTAACAGTGCATCACTTGGGGCTTCTTCATTCTGGATCTTAGAATCTATTCCATAGAGAAAGAACTAAGATCACAGTACCTCCAGCCCTCCCTGGAGTTCTACTGAACACACGTCAGATCCAGAAACCCCACCTTCCTGGAGCCAATCCTTCTTCTGCCACTGTTTCTCTAGAGGTGTGTTGTACAAAGAACACCAAGCAGGAGGTGGGATGTTCCATTCTTTGTTTATACTGTGGGGAGGGTCAAAAAAATCATTCTGAGTTTGGCCTGGATTATCCAGACCATTTTTTCCATTATACTTGGCTCTAGCTATGAACACGTGTTTAAAAGTCACTTCAACACTTTTCCATTTTGATCTACCATAGGTCAAATAATCACTTTGGCTGATTTCTCCCCTTTTTTATCAGTTTTGTTTTTGTTTTTCTTCTTTTTAGCAGGTACAGTGGATTGAACTCAGGACCTTGTGTGTGGGAAGCAGGTGCTCAACCACTGAGCTATGTCCACTCCCCTATGAGATTTGGTTTATGGTTTGTTTTGCTTTTAGGAAGAAAAACCAATGAGATTTGGTTTTTGGTTTTGTTTTGCTTTTAGGAAGTACTGGGGATCAAACCCAGTACCTCATACATGGGAAGCAGGCGCTCAACCACTTGAGCTACATCCGCTCCCTGTAACCAGTTGTTTTGATGCTATATGAACTCAGCCCATGGAAAAATCAACTCAGTCACTAGCTACTTAAATTAAGTTTCTTTAATTTCTCTTCTGCGTGACAAACTTTGCCTCATATTTTAAAGCCTATCTCAAAGAGCATCTCCTCTGGGAAGCACTTGTTGACACTCCTTTCTCAGACAGAACTCATGTCCTTCTCCTCTGAGCTTCTTAGTCACTGTGCGGTTATTGTTCCTGGCATTTATCACCTTGTAGCGGAGTTATTTGTATCTGATAGAGGGGGAGCTCCTGGAGCAGGTCTTTGTGTATCACTGCTTAGAATAGTAACCACTTAGTGATGCTCCTTAAAAAGGGCGGAAGGGGAGGGGAGAATATTCTGTTTACCAAATGCCAGTGATGTGCTCTCCTTATGCCTATTCTGGGAGTGAATAACATACTTCATAGGAAATGTTTGAAAATCTTTGACAGTACAAAAAAGAAGAAACCAACTGTAGAGGGTATTACTGTATGCATTTCTTTCCCTTGCTCCCCCATACCTGGCTCCTGTATGGCTTGTCTTTGGGCATCCAAAGTTGTTCACTAGGAGAGGCAGAGTTGCTGGAAAAAAATTGCAATGACCTTAATTTAATCACATACCTAAAATAAATGATTTTTTATTCAGAGAGATCCAATCTCTACACTTTCCCAGAGAGTGAAGGCATAAAAGAATCTCTACATGCAGAATTGCTTCTTTCTTGGGCTGGAAGGAGTTGTCTGACATCTCAGCATAGGCATATTGTAACCCTTGTCATGGGGACAGCAATCCAGTCTGAGAATTAGATGCCTGTTAATCAGGGAGTGGTGCCGCCAGGAAAATTAGGATATTATCTCTGCCAGAAGTCTGTCCCAAGTAGGCTGGTAGTCAACAGGTGACCTGTCTTAAATGTTTAAAAGTCAGTGGTCTGTGAGATCTTCAAGGGTCTCAGAAACCTCTGAAAATTCTGGTCCTTTTCTTCTTGATGGCTAAGACAGTTTCCACAGACTACGCCTCTAACTGTGAGAAGGTGGGGAGTGTTATTAATCCCATATTTGTTTTGACTTCATGATACTAAACAACCTATTGGCTGAATGTTTTACTAATGTGACTGAACTGGCTGGTGTTTTGGAATTGATAACATTGGGGTCACACCCGACAATGTGAGGTGTATTTGCTCTCTTGCTCCACTAGGGGACTGTTTACCCTGTTTTTATAGAATCTTAGAGTTGCAAGGGTTCCAGACCTCGTGGTCAGTGAGGTCAGTTATCTCACCCAGTTTGCTGCACAACATAAGAATAAAATTGGGAGAGCTGCTACTGTACTTTTATTTGCTGCTGAGAAACCTTGGGTTTAGTGATTTTAGTAAACCTAGTCCTAGAAACATAAACATCCAGCTCACACAAAACTCCATTAATTCATTCAGTCCCCTTACCCTCGCAAAAGGCAATGACTATCAAGCACTTATTAAATGCCAGGAGCTGTTCTAAGAGCTTGGGGTTCATTGATGAAGAAAACAAAGGTCTCTGCCTTCACGGAGCTTACATGCTATGGTGGGAGAGGACAGGCAGCAAATGACGTACATCACAAATAAGTAAATTATCTAGTTTGTTAGAAGATGACAAGTGCTATGGGAATACGGGAAAGTAGAATATGGGAAGAAGAATTGAGTAATGAGGGGGTAGGGAGTGGGAAGGTTTTGATAGGTGCTCAGGGAGGACCTCACTGAAATGGTGATATTTAAGTAAAGACTTGAAAGAGGATGGGCCATTAGCCAAGCAGATACCTGGGAGAAGAAGGTTCCAGGGAGAAGGAACAGCTAGTGTGAAGATCCTCAGGTGGAACGTGCCAGTCTTATCTGAGGAATAGCAAGGCCAATGTGGCTGGAGGTGAGTGAGTCGGGGAGAGAAGTAGGAGGTGGGAGGAAGAAGATCATGTGGGGTCTGGCAGGCTTTACTCTGAGTGACCTGGGGAACCATTGCAGGGGTTTGCACAAGGGTGTGACACAATTTGATGCATGTTTTAAAAGAATTACTTCAACCTCAGTGTTGAGAATAGGCACTATTATTACAAATCTAGGCTGTATGGATAAATTTGATAGGTTAAGCCTGAGACTAAAGAATCACAAAGCATCACATTCAAGAAAAGTATTTGGATTCTACTTCCAAAATGTCATTGTGGGTGTGCTGCCATGCAGCTTGATTGAAATTGCCATGTGTCCATATCGGTAACAGATACCACCATTCCTCCAGACTCCCTTGGAGTTGTTGTTCTCCTTCATCAAAATCAAATTCATTCAAATAAAAAAGGTACCTTCTGCATGCACAGTCCTATGCCAGTCATGGCATATGAGAGTTGAGAATACAAAGACGGACCAGATGTGGTCTCTGTCCTACAGTTCCAAAAGAGAAAATTTATATCCTTGTTCTCAGGATGGTGCAGTTCTCCAATATACGTCAGGTACTTACTTCTTTTTCTGAGATAATCAATGATTTTTGTCAGGGAAGAAATTGTAAGAGCTGGAATGAAGCTCCGACATTGGTAGGTAGCATGACCTGTGCTTGGCATAAAGTTCAGTCATGAGCAAATGAATTCTAAATTGCTATTTATTTAGTGTTCTCAACTCATAATCCTCCAAGAGGGTTGCATGACTGTGGTAGAGAGGATGGAAGATAGTAGTAACTGAGAATAGAAAATTTAATGTTCTTTATCCATTATCTCTAGACCCAAAGAGCAAAGTAAAGCCAGAGAGTGATACAGTGGTCAGAGCAGTCAATAGGCATAGCTGGACATCTGAAGAGCTAAGAATTTTGATGGAGCTGATATAACCCACCTGTTTTGGGTTGAATTGTGTCCTCCCAAAAAAAGATGTTGAAGTCCTACCCCCAGAATCTGTAAATGTGACCTTATTTGGAAATAGGGTCTTTGCCAATGTAATCAAGTTAAGATTAAGTCATAATGGATTAAAGTGGGCCCTAAATTCAGTGGCTTATAAGGAGAGGGATATTTGGAGACACAGAGTCACACACAGGGAAGGTGGCCCTGTGAAGATATTGGAATGATGCAACTATAACCCAAGGCATTCCAAGGATTGCCAGCAACCATCAGAAACAAGGAGAACACAAGGACGGCTTCTCTTCTAGAGCCTCAAGAGAGAGCATGGCCCTGAAAACACCTTGACTTCAGATTTCTGGCCTCCGGAACTATGAGAGAATAAATTTCTGTTGTTACAAGTCATCCAGTTTGTGGTAATTTGTTACGGCAGCCCTAGGAAACTAATATATCACCTTAACAAGAAAGAGAAGCAGATGAGATTGCTTCATTGTTCAAGTATAAGACTGAGGTCCTGGTAGTGTTTGGGTATTTCCACAAGGGAAGCTTGCATCCTTTGGTACTGGCTTTCTGTGTAAAAAGATGAATACTGCTACAGGCAGGATCCAGGTCTGAGTTAGTTCTCCAAGAGGAAGAGGGGCATTTGTAGTCTTTCATTCTAGCCCGTTGGGTGCAGAGTGTGGCTATGGAACTCATACATGGGGGATTGAGCTAATCCTGGTCTTGGTGTAGTGGTTCTCTAATTAACTGACTTAATAGACAAAGCCAAGTGGAAAACTTTGATTGAAGGACAAATGGTATCATTCTACAAAGGCTTCACTCAACAAGTATTTAGTTCTTATTTTCTAATGATGACTCTGAGATGATCACAGAAACCAGGCAAGAAAAGTAGGCCTTCTGTGGTTAGACTCCATGGTTACTGGTGTTTGGGAATTTTGGATTTAGACTTTGAGCATGGTTTGACAGACAAGCACTGCAGTAAGTGGGTAGGTTTGTTTCAAGTCCTCCACAGTCTTACCCTTAGTATTTCCATTAAGCTGATAGGAAGTCTTCTCATGTATGCTAGACAAACATTTTGTTGTTCTCTGACATCAACTCACTCTTCATGTGGCAAATATCTTTTAAATCTTAGAATTTACAGCTATCACAGAAATTTTATAGGGACTCAAGTTCATGTTATATAAAAGATGATGAGTAAATTATCTGGAGAAGGCTAGTGGCCCAGATTGCTCTCCACCAAGGGACCTCATCTTGATGGATCTGCCAAGAGTCCAGAATTTAATCTCAGCTTTTCAGGGATCAAGATACCTAATCTGTCAGCATATTGAAAGATACTTTTTTTTTTAAAAGGAAAGGATTCTCAATAACTGAAATCATGAGCTGATGAATCCAGTGAAAAATATAACTATCAAAGGGATGGACACTTGTCTCTTCTGAAAAGTCCACTTGGTTGCTTTAACCTCCATGAGAAACTATGTTATAATCAGAAGACTGCTTGGTGAGTCAGAGAGAGATCTAAACAAAAGGAGTGACTTACGTGATTCAAATTTCTGAATGCAGGGATGAATGATAGGCTTCATTTAATGAACAACTCTGGAATGTGGAGAAGTAGTATGAGGCCATCTTTAGGCTTGGTGGGGAAGCCCTAGTTGATTAGCAATGTCTGCCATCGACACAGGGTCAGGGAGAAGTGGCATGCGTGTTATGTTTGAACCATCTCAAGTGTAAAGCCATTGGACAAAGATAGCCTTGTGAATTTGTATTTGGGAAAGATCCCTACACAGACACACACACACACACACACACTCTCTCTCTCTCTCTCTCTCTCTCTCTCTCTCTCTCTCTCTCTCACACATTCATTAGGACTGGGATGTACCCTGGGCGGGGCTTGGTTGGCAACCACCAAAAGCCTTTTATCAGTGCTTCCATATGTGGCTGATCTTTTTTCTGGTTAGCCCATGTTTCTGTGGATATGTTCAGTCAGATCAAAGTCAAATGCTGCTGGCCAGAGAGTGAGTCTATGCCTTTGAGGTGACTGCACAATTCTGCTGTGATCCATTTTAGGGTGACTTATCATTTCACTCCCAGAAGACAATCCTATTTGCCAGATTTGGGGCACCTCTCTACAGCTTCTGTATAAAGAAAGAGAAAAATCTTCTTTAGTGGTTTTCATACTTTTTTTTGTAAACAGGAGAACTTTTTCTTTTTTCACACTAAATCTTATCTGGAACCCCAACATATTAAACCCAACAGCAGGTTTCTATGGAAGTTTAAACCTTCATCATTTGGCTGACACTGTTTTTTTGCATTAGACACCTTGAAACAACATTTGAAGGGAGCCCTGGGGATGCATGGAGCCTTATTTGAAAACCACTCATCTAATTCAATTCATCCATCCAGATATGAGAAAATTCAAGTATTGGAAAGTAGAATGGTTTACTCAAGATCACACAGAATGCGGGAGGCTGTGCTGGCGGGAGGCTGTGCTGGCGTGAGGAACCCACATCTCCTAACTCCTCATCTAGTTTTCTTTCCATGAGACCAAGGGTTGTGGGTTTGGGGAAGAGTCTCCATCAGCACCCCACTGTGCAGCCTAGTCCAGGTGGTAAGGCCTCAAGGGGAAGAATGGCCCCAGGCCCACCTGGCGGGACTTGCTTAGGACCCCATAGGAAAATGTCTGCTTTGTCTCTCCCCCATTTCATAAGTGAAACCTGACAGCATAGATTAGAAAAAAAAATAAAAGGCCATCTCATCTATGTTCCTTATTTATTACACATTATACAGGTATCTGGTTGCAAAACCTGCACTCCTACTCCTCTCTCATTGTTAACAATGTTTGAAGCAGAACACACTGACCTGCTTCATCAGATAACATCGGCATTTTTGCGAGTGCTCCCTTTCCAAGTGACTTCCACCCTCCCTTTCAGTTCCCCTTCTTCTCATTGACCCCAAAAATTCAGCAGGGGGAGTGCTTTAATTAGCAGCAAAGCACCCCCTTTTACTTGA
>JAQZBX010023624.1:0-30705 GCA_029593785.1 Cabassous unicinctus
CCTCCCCCCGTCATGCTGCTTTTCTCCTTTCTGCTGGCTGTGACTCCCCCGACAGTGCTTCCAGTAGGAGGCCCCACCCCTTTCCGAGGCCCACAGCACCCTCCAGCTGGACTCGCCCCACCCCCCCTCCTGGCCAAGGTTTCTGGGACCCCTCGGCTCCGGACAGCAGGCCTTTGCACAGGGGGCTTCTCCTATCCTGCTGCCCCTTCCCCTCTCCACAGACCTCTGCACCCTTGGAGGCCCCGCTGTATTGCACCCCCAGGACCTGCTGCTGCCTCTCCCTGCCCTGTTGTCTCCCCTCTGGGTACAGACAGCTCCGGGAATGCTGGGTGCACTCACTCCTTGCACCCGAGCCCAGGGGTCCCCGCGCCTCACTGGAGGTGCTGTCTCTGCAGGCAGAACCACGTGCTGGCCATACTGGCGCTGCGCCGACTGGGCCGCCGGCAGAACCAGCGCCTCTTGCAGCATGCCCAGGACCTGCAGAGGGCCGCGGCCGAGACCGCGGGCGCTGAGACCGCGGGCCCTGAGACCACCGGGAGCTGTGTGCTGTTCGGGGAGATCAACGTGTCCCCCTCCGTGGACGTGCTACTCACCTGCATGTACTGCTCCAACAGCGCCAGAGGGGCCAGACCTCAGGCCGGGGCGTGGGGGTAGGTGGAAGGCCAGCCGCCCTCCCCCAGCGGAGACCCCGGCTGGGAGCCCTGAGCTGGGAGCCCAGGGAGTCACTCCTGGCCGCCCCCCCACCTAGCCCGGAGTCACGGAAGTTTAGTTTCCAGCTGTGGGCAGCTGCTGGGTGGGAAGGAAGAGCAGTGATGGAAGCCTTTTAGGCATTTGAGGGGGAGTCTTTTGGGGCGGCAGAGGCTCCTTCAGTACTGCCCGCCCTGGAGAGCCTCCCTGCCTGGCTGTCCAGCACCACCCCAGTTAAGGTGAAGAACAGAATATTTATTTTAAAAATAAATGTAGGAGAGTGGGTGTGGCTCAGTGGTTGAGTGCTTGCTTCCTATGTACGAGGTCACAGGTTCAATTCCTCGCACCTCCTGAAAAGTAAAAATAAATGTGAATTAAAACAGTGCCTCCCTAAGGAGGGGACAGTGGGACCGAGGCTTGGGTCCCCATGCACCGAGGGGCCAGCTGGAGGGCTCTGTGATGACTGTGTGGTGGGATGGTCCTTTCCTTCCTGTTATCCCATTGTCCACATGGGGAGACTGAGGCAGTTCCAGAGCTGAGAAGGCTCACAGCTGTCTGCTGGACTCAAGCATCAAGGGACCTTGGCCGGCAGGGTCGGGCACTGCTCTGCCCATTCCTAGGCTGGCTGTGCCTTTGGGGGACAAGAAGGGGTCAAGGCTTATTCTGCAGTTTGGGGTATCTGAGTTGGATGTGGGAGGGACTTCCCAGTGGTGAGTCACCCACCTGCCGCCACGATCTCACCCATGAAATGGTGGTGGTGGGTTGACCCTGCATGTCTCAGCCCTGGAGGTGGGGCTACAGGAAGCTGCAGTGTGCACCTTCACTCCCCCCAGCGCTGCCCCTCTCCTCCCCTTAGGAAAGGCTGGGGATGAAACTCGGCTCCAGCCCAGGGCTGGCAAGGCTGCTGGGAAACCCATTTGCATTGGTAGCCTCTGGCTGGCCCAGGAGACTGAGCCTCGGAAATGGGGAAATTTACCCAGAGCCCTCACCCCGCCCCCTTCCCCCCCATCCCCTCCCTAGCAGACCTCACCTGTTTTTCTGGGCCCTGCCCTGACCCTGGTGGAAGGGGGATACTGGGGTAGGGGAGGCTACTGTAGGTGGGCCAAGGTCCCAGAAGCCCAGAAAAGCTGAGTCTCGCAGGGACAGGGCAAGGGTCCTGAAAGGCTGTGGGGCGGCGGGTGGAGAGGCACCTCCCAGCTCTCCGGTCCCACCTCCTCAGCCATGGACTGCCTGGGGGCAGTGCCCAGGCCATCTGCCCCACTGCCTACACTCAGGCCCAAGGGCAGAGCTGCATTGGAGGGGGGCTAGGGAGAGTGCGTTAGATGCGGGGCGCGGGGGGCGGCTTATCCATCTCCCCTGGGGTAGCCTCCTCCCCTGGGAGCAGGGGCCAGGGGTGGGGCAGGCAGGGGGTAGGAGTATAGAAACCTCCCTGGGCTTGGAATCCAGTGGGGTGGGAGGTGGAGGGTAGGTATAGGAGGAGCAGGAATGAGGAAGTGGAGAGGTACGGGGGTTCCCAGGCTCCAGGGCTGTGGGTGGGCCAGGTGTGTGTGCGTGCTGGTCCTGGCGAGCTGTCCTGGTGCCCACAGGGAAACTGAGGCTGGCAGAGGGTGGAGGTTGACACTGCTTTCTGGCACAGGTGGCCTGGGAGAGGGTGGCCCCACCCTTACCTTAGGGGAGGGATCCAAGGGAGGGGCAGGTAACTGACAGGTCAGCCTCTCCCCTGTCTGACCCCACAATGGGACCCCAGTGGCCAGCAGTGCCCAGGGTGCCTCTATCCCCTTCATCCCTCCTGAGCCCCTTGGTGTCCAGGCCAGGCCTTTGCAGGGCTCAGTCCTGCCTCTGCTCTGCAGCCCTGAGCCAGAGGCGGGTTTCTTCACCTCTCTGCACTTCAGCTTTTCCAGCTGTGAAATGGGGTTTCTCAGCAGCTCCCAGGCTGGGCAGGGTGAGGTAATAGCTAGCCATAAAGCCAGGCTCCTGCCCCTTGGGAGCCCATGTTCCCAGGGGTCCAGCCAGGCCGTGGTCTGCAAAAAGCAGCTGAGAAGGCCCTGGGTGCAGGGGTGGGGGACCCCTGAGGTGGGCAGGGGTCACTGAGTGGAGAAGGCCCCCCAAGAGGGTTGGGAAGAGGCGTCTAGGGCTGATGAGAGCTTTACCTTGCAGGGCGAGGGGTTGGGGCTAGAGCAGGGCCGTCTTCCTGAGGGTTTCTAGGCCCCGAGACAGGAAGGCCGGGTCTTCCTGGCAGGACTGTGCACACGTGTCCTCAGGCCCTGCACAGGCCATGCGTGTGCACGTGGGTGCGCGTTCCTGTGTGCCCAGCAGTGCCTGGGGGCTGCGTTGACTTCAAGGCCACACCAGGAAGGGCAGGAGGCAGATGCCGGCTCCTACGAGGGCGCCCTCAGGGGCTGAGGACCCAGTGCCCACTGACTACTCTGCCCTGGGTCAGGTCCCACGAGGCCTTGCAGAGAGCCTGGAGTGTTCCCTTGCTCATCCTGTTTCCAGGCTAGTGGGGGGGGGGTG
This sequence comes from Cabassous unicinctus, assembly GCA_029593785.1. Classification (NCBI taxonomy): domain Eukaryota; kingdom Metazoa; phylum Chordata; class Mammalia; order Cingulata; family Chlamyphoridae; genus Cabassous; species Cabassous unicinctus. The sequence continues at coordinate 3,202 of JAQZBX010023624.1, forward strand.
CAGGCTGGGTATCAGCAAGCAGCTTCCGGACTCGCTGGCCAAGCTGTCGCGCTGATGAGGAAGTGTGCGTGCACTGCGGGGGTGTGCGGCCTCTCAGAGCGCCTTGGAGTGGGGGAGCCTTGCCACGCCCCTGAGCCTCTCGCGGGGCCCAGCGCAACCTAGGACCGCCCTATTCCGCCCACCCAGCTTGGATCCCACCCCCTGCCAGCTGTCTCCTGGTCCCCAGCCTCTGCCTGGCCACCTCCCCGCTGCCTGGGTGGCTCAGCTTGGCCACCCCTTTCCTGGGCTCCTTCATGAACAGGGGGTTGCCTCTGGTCTCTGACTTTGGGCCTGCGCTGAGCAGTTTCTGGAAGGCACAGGCCCCTGGCTGAGGGTACAGAGGGTCAGGGGTGCCCAAGGCAGGGTGCTCAGGTCTGACAAGCTGCAGCCGGCCTGGCCCGGACAGCATGTGGGTGTCCTCGGGGCTCTGGCTGGGCCCAGCGGCCCTCTGGCCATCTCTCCCTCCTGGCCGCTGGTGCTTAGGCCCCACCCCTGCCGGAAAAGCCCACGAGGCAGAGTCAACAGAACTGTACATGAGCCTCAGCTGTGCTGTGACCTTGACGGTGACCCAGGGACCTTCTCTTGGATCCTTGGTCTTCTCCTCTGCGACACAGGAGAGGGCTCCCAGATGGCAAGGGAACTCGGAAGTCAGCGAGACCGAGACCGTCCCCAGAGGCCCTGGCACAAAGGGCGTGCTGGCGTGGCGGCGGCCGTGGCACTTTGTGCCTGGACAGCCTCGCCCTCTTCCTTCCTCGCCTGGTGACCCTGACCTCTTTCTTCCCCACCGCAGGCCTCGGTGGGACCCCTCTACGTGGTACCCCCCAGTACCCTTGGGGGGTTGGGAGCTGGTCCCTGCAGGGCCCTCACCACTGCCTGAGAGGGGAGGGGAGGCCGTGGGGTCCCCGAGGCTGCCCCCTGCCCCCAATCTCCTATCTTTCCTTTGTTACCACAAAGAGGTGCCTTTGGAAACTCCAGCACTCGCAGCTGGTTGAGCCGCCTGCCAAGTTCAGTGTCTGCGTGCTGTCCCCACTCAGGCCCAGGGGGAGGGGCCAGGGCTGTGCCTGCCCCAGCGACACTGTGGCCGGCTGGGCTGAGGGGCCGGGCAGCTGGCCTGGGCCGGGCCCCACGGTGCTGAGCAGGGCAGTCGCCACAGGGCCGCAGGACCCTCGTCCTGCAGCCCAGAGGCCCACGGCAAGCCCAGGGGCCCAGGGCCAGCCCACCCCAGGTCCCGGGGGTCTCATCCTGCCTGATGGCAGTTCAGGTGCCACTTAGTAGGGGTCCCGGGTGTGGAGGGAAGGCGCCGTGCTGGGAGTCGGAGCTCCGTGCGGGTGAGCGCTGCGGGGGTCTGGGCCCGGCCTCCTGGGTCCCTACTCTGGAAACGCTGGAAGAAGGGAACTGACCTTGGCTAGGGCAGGCCCAACCCTGGGTCCACTCATCTGCTGGGATCTGGGGAGCCTGGAGCAGTCATTGCAGAGGCCTTTCCCCGGCCTGGGTGCCCACCCATCTCCCCACCCACTATGAGCAACTTTTCAACTCTATTAAATGTTTTCATTTGTAATCGTCATGATGTCTCAGGTGGCAGCATATTCATATGGTTCGATATGAAAAGGGGTCAAAAATGATATATGGTGACAAGTCTCTTTTTTATCCCTCTCCAGCGTTACTGGTTCCTTGTATGGCTCTTGAATTGGTAAAAAGCAAATGCTTCTCCAGAGAACAGGAGTGGTGGAATTTCAGGCATTGGGGAAGGACCTCTTTTGCTGGGGGTGGTTGGGTTTGGGGATGGGGCTGTCCCTCTTGATCCCTGTAGGATTAGGGAAGAACCCAAGACCCTTAGGTGATAGACACCAAGGTCAGGTCATCATAGAATCCCGGGAAGAGCGTGTCAGGAGCAGCCTGTGCTGGGCTCAGCAAATTACTGTGTTCCTGCCCCCTGTGGAGTCCCAGCTCCACACCTTCCTAGCTGGGTGGCCGTGGGCTCAGTCTCCCTGTGTAAAATGCACGCGGGATGCTGGAAGGCAGCCTGGCACGCACGGATTCACATGCTTGAAGCCACCTCTGAGGCTGCATCAGCTGTTTCTGGGGGGACGTCTGAGGACCTGGAACACTGAAGCACTGTGTCTCCAGCCCAGAGGAACGGGGCAGAAGTCGGCAGGGCTCGGGTGGTCCCCATGCCCATTACCACACCCCCACCATTATGCCATCATTCCCCAAAGTCTGGGTGGGGTGGGGTGGGGTGTGGTGGGCATCCCAGCACCCAGGCTCGTGGAAGTGGCAGGCCCTGTGGTGGTTTGGGGGCAGCCCCCTTCCTCCTCCCTCACCCAGCCCCATGCAGTGCTGGGGTTCCCACAAGAGCCCCTGCCACGTGACCAGCCTCTGTCATCTATTGGCTGGGACCTTCCATGGACCAAGGCTCGCGGCTGATTTCCTGGAAATCGCACTGGCTCTGGGAAAGCTTCAGTGTGTCATTGGCTAGAAGGGGTGGGAAGTGAATTTGGGAGACTGCCTCACCATCTGCTGCCAAGAAAGCCACTGTGAAAAGCCCGGCCCTATTAGGGGGAGCTCCCATGGGAGGGGAGCCCCGGAGCCCTGTGAATTCAGCTGTGATGCTTCCTCCAGGACGTCCTCCTGCACTGCAGTCCTTGGCAGGCCTCCAGGATCGGGGTCCTGCTGCCCCCTTGGTCTGCACTCCCCTGTGTGGCCCTGTCTCCAGCACGGGCAAGTGGCTCAAGCCGTTAAGCACCCGTGGAGGCCATTCCCCTTCAGGCCTCAATTTCCCCATCTGCCAGACCCAGAGGAGTCCTTAGCATGGCTTCCTCCTGGGAGGAAGGGGTGAAGCTGGTGAGTAAACAGCCTCCTGTGGGGTGGAGGGTGGGGAAACGGCCTGTTGGTGTGTGCCCGGTCTGGTGACTGCCCTCGGCCCCCTCCTTCGGGGGAAGGGACGCTCCATGAGAGTGGCTCCTGGTCAGCCGTCCTGCCGTCCCCTTGTGTTGGGGGAGCCAATACACTCCAGCTGAGGCCCTGTGCTGCTGTGAATGAGCTTGGGCAGGTCCCTTCTCCTCTTGGGGAAGGAAGGGTGACAGTGGGGACCCCAGCCTCAAAGCCTCAACCTTTGTGTCCACTTCCCTCTCAAAGACTCAGTTTCCACATCTGTCAACGGAGGATAAAATGGCCCTGCCCAGTGCATTTAGTGAGTGGGATACACCCAGGAAACGTCCCAGGGAAGGGGTCCCAGGAAGGCTCCTCAGGGAGGTGGTGGCCTGAGAAGTGAAAGGAGAACCAGGGTCAGGCAGTGTCCTGGGAGCCGAGATGAAGGCAGTGGGAAGTGCAAGTCATCGTGCAGAGGGAAGTGGGGCTGCCCCGGCCAGTGAGGGAGGGGCTGGGTGGACTCCCCGGAACGCCCTGCTCTCCCCTCCTGGGGGCCGACCCACAGTCAGCACCACCCTTTGACCCTGGCCATTGGTCAAGCCTGGCCAGGGCCTGCTGCTGGAGCCAGGCCAGGGGCCCACAGTCCTTTGCTGCCCTCTGCCCCAAACACTGTCTCCCCCATCTTCTAGGGAGCTTCCTTACAGCCAGGCTCCCACAGGGTCTAGAGAGTGGTGGGAGGGAGGGCCAGAGACTACTCCGCTCTGTAGTAGTCTCTGGCCCCACCCCAGGTGCGTCCTCTCTCCTGGCAGAGGCTGCCTGAGCTGGTTGGTCGCTCCTGCTGCCCCACAGGACGGAGGTGGAGATTTCAACTGACTGAACAAGGCAATGAAAAATATCGAGACATCTTTTCAAAGATGAAAAAGGAGGAAAAGATAGTGAAACCTCCCATTTCTGTATCTAAGCTGCCTGGCCTGGCAGTCTTTCCTTGTGTCGGACTTAAGTATAGCAAGCTGCATTTCAGACAATTGAGCAACATTGCAGGAGAAGCAGTATAGCACAGCGCTCAGTGAAAAGGCTCTCAACTCCACCACCAACTGGCATGTGGCTGGAGCCATCTGTGCCTCAGTTTCCCCACCTGTGAAGAGTACCAACTTTTTGAGGTTGTCTAGAAGATGAAATCTGTTCGTGCATGCAAAGCCCTTAGAGCCTGGCGCCAGGGGAGGCCAGCTGTGGGCGTTGTTGGTGTGAGCCCTGCCCAAGCAGGAGGGAGGGGCAGTCCTGCATGGCCTGGGCCTGAGGCCTTGAGTTGCATGCGAGGAGCTGACCACAGGCCCTGGCCAGGTGCTGGCGCACTGCCTGCTGGGCTGGGCTGGGGGTCTGTCACCTCCCGTCTGCTCCTGCCTGCTGAGCCCCCTGCCAGCAGGAGCCGGCTCACTGCCCATCCTTGAGGAGTCAGGGGTTGGGCCAGCAGCCGACTGTGAACATATTTCCTGTTGGATGGGTCTCTTAGCTGGTCTTTGGCTCCATGGAAGTCCCTGATCTCTTGGGAACCGTTTTCTCCTCTGTCAAGAGGGAATAAGAATAACTCCAGCCTGCCCAGGTGACCCCACTGCCTGCCATCCTTGGGCCTGCTGTGTGGCTCCATTTCCCCAGGTTTTCCCGTGTACTGGGGACATCACGTCCGTGGCCCAGGACCTTCCTCCTGGAGCTCAGAGCGGAGAAGTGACGGGTGCGCCCCACAAGGGGAAGGCAGCGCCAGCTTTTCCCAAAGCCTGGCTGCTGCTGTGCGCGAGGTCGGGGTGGGCAGCCCAGCTCCTGCCCGGCCGGCTGGGTAGGGAGACGCAGAGGCGACAGGGAGGGTCTGCAGGCCGGGCTCCTCCCCCTCCCCATGGGCAGCTGCAAATCGTCCAGTGATTTCCCAATCTGTTTGGGATTGAGCGTGGGCGGCTGGCAGGAAGGCAACATGGAGATTGCACAACGAGCCCGCAGCAGGGAGCCGAGGAGGCAGCAAGCCAGGACCCTGTCAGGCACGTGGCCTGGGGCCAGGCCTGGACCTCAGTTTCCCCACCTGTGCACTAGGGACCAGAGAGGCTGACTCTCCGAGCCCGGGTGAGTGGTGACTCAGTTCATGTGAAAAATGGGGCAGTGGTCACCCCCAGGGCCATAGGGAGAGAAGGGTGGGGTCCCTCCCAAGGCCACCTCCTGGCAGCCTTCTGTGCCCCCCTCCCAGCCCCTGGGGACAGCACTGATAATGGCAGTCCAGGCCCGAAGGCTTGACTCCCAAGAAGGAAGAGGAAGTGCCCAGTCCCAAGGGGTGCTCCCCGCCCCCGCCCACTGAGCTGTCCCTCCCTGGGCCTCAGAGATCTGTGCCCAGGGGAAGGGGGTGCACGGAGGGAGAAGCCCCAGGCAGAATCGAAAGGGAAGATGGTGCCCGGGACGGGGGGATTTCCTGACTGACTTGGTCCTTTCCAGAAGGAAAGAATTCCTTGGCTGTGAAATAGGGAAGGGGTGTGTTGCTGGTGGGGCCCCCTCCCCCCTCCCCCAAAGACTGAGAGAAGCAGGGCTTAGATGGGGAGGCCCTAAAGGGGTGTGGCGGGCTCAAGGTGTGCCAAGCAGGGACAAAGCTGGGCCTTGCGTCCCTCTCCCACAGGCCTCCAGGTCCCCATCCTGGCTCAGCCCCAGCAGTGGGAAGTGCTCCCACGGGAGTCCTCCAGGCCTGGGGGTGAATTTGGACTCTGCCATTTCCAGTCTGTGTGACCTCGGGCACATGGTTTCCCCTCTCTGAGCCTCAGTTTCCCCTTTTCAGCAAGGCTAGATAATAAGCCCAGTACGGCCTGGGGAGGTGCTGGGTCAATACTCTGAGCAGCTCCGCAGCCCCCTTTCCCTTAGGGCGCCTCCTCCAGGAAGCCCACCCTCCATGCCTCTATGTGGCCATCCCGTTCGGCCAGGGAGAGCCGGCTCCCTAGACGCTTGGGAGAACTCTCCCGAGCTGGAGGGGGAAAGCGCCCTGAGGGGCGGCGGGCCCCTCCCAGGCGGCCAATCAGGGGCCGTTGTCGGACAATGGGCCAGGCGCCCGGCCAATCCAGGGGCCCCGGGCGCTGCTCCCCACTTCCCACACGCCCCGTGGCCGCTCGGCCACCCCCTCCTCTGCCGCCAAACGGCAGTGACCCGCTCCCCCCACAGCCCACTCTCCCCCCCCGACCCTGCTGGACAGGCCCGGCCCCCCTCGGACCCCGCACACCAGCCGCCGGGCTCGGGTGGCGCGGGCCCCACGCGGCTTTGGCCTTCGCCCGCGGGTTTTCCGCGGTTGCGGCGGGCGGGGCCGCCCGGGCGGGGCGGAGCCGCGACTATTTCAGGCGGCGCCGGGCTCGGGTCGGGACAGTGGTGAGCCCGCCCGGACACAGTAAGTGACCTCCGCCATGCGCCCGTGCCACTGCGCCGCGCGGCTTCCCGCCGGCCCCGACCCCGCGGCTGGATCCCGGAGGGAGCGGCCAGTCAAGGCGGCGGGGCCCAGTGCTGCGGGGCGCGCCGCGGACCCCGGCTTTGGGCAGCCGCGCTCGTGGCTGGGGACCCGCGGCCCGCGTGCCGAGCGGGGTCGCGTCAGGGCGCAGAGGCCCCGGCTTGGCGCCCACGCGCAGGGCCCTGTCCCGCGGAAGGCCGGCGGGGGGAGGGACCGGGTGTGGCGGGACAGGCGCGGGGGCTCCCTGCCGCCGGCCAGTAGGAAGGCCCAGACCCAGGGCGGGGCCCCTGCTGTGTGACCTAGGACCAGTCACTGTCCCTCCTGGTGCCCCGGGTGCCTCGTCTGGGGGTGCTGTGCCCTCCCTAGCTGCCCAGGGAGGAACCAGGGCAGAGCCCCAGGAGGCTGTGTGCATTTCAGCCCTGAACCCGGGAGAGGGCAAAGCTTGGCGGTGCATTTCTGGGCACCAGGCTGTGGCCACAGCTATGTGCCTTGGAGCAGGCCCCTTCCTGCTTCAGTGTCCCCAGCCCCAAGCTGGGGCTTAAAGGGCCAGCTGCACACCTCCGGGTGGGCCTGGCAGACAGACAGGATCCTGCCTTGGGCGAGGCTTGACTGGGTGCCCAGCATCTGGCCATGCACTTTGGCCAAATCCTCTCGGCAGCACTGTGATGTGGGTGCCTTCACCCCCATTTCACAGCTATGAAGACCGAGGCCTGTGAAGGCAGGGCCTGGTGGTCCACACAGCTGGTGAGTGATGCGCTGAGCTCCCAGCCAATGCCCTTCCCACTGGCCCAGTGGCCTCTGAGAGTCAAGGCTGGGGATGGGGCGAGAGGGGCTGCTGCGGACCTCGGAGGGCGAGGAGGGTTTTGTGCAGCAGCACCAGCAGGCACCAATGCTAGGCTGGTGATGGCGGGAGCCAGGCCTGGAGGCAGGATGGAGCCTGGCACGTGTGGGGACCTAGGAGCCGTGTCGTGTTGGCAGGTGTGGGACAATGCGCATAGTGGTGGATGGGGGCGGTGGGTAGCCCCCGCTCCCACCCAGGAAGAGGGCAGAGGCGCCAAGGTGGGGCTGGACAGCTCCTGTGGATGCTTGGGGTGCAAGTAAGATGGAGTGCAGGGGAGCCATGCAGGGGACAGGGCAGAAGCACCAGGGGACCACTTACCTGGGGCCCTCAGCTTTGGGGCTCCCCAGAGTATGCCCTGTTCAATCCCAGAGAGAGAGCTCAGCCCAAATGGCAAGGGGAGCAAACTGAGGCCCGGATGGTGGAGCTTTGCTCAGGACAGAGGCTAGGGGGTGGTAGGAACCCAGACTTCCTGTTCCCCAAGTCGCTCCCGCCAAGCCCTGGAGTTCTGCATAGGGCAATGGCACAGAGTAGGCAGGCTGTGGAGGCTGCAGGGACTGTGGAGAGAGCCAGACAGGCCTAGAGCCTCAACTCCAAGTCTGCTTTGTCCCGTGGCAAGCCCCTCCCAGCCCGGCCTCAGTTTACCCAACTGGACGCTGGATCCTCGCATCTGCCTTGCAGGACCATCGCAGGGGCTGAGTGCAGTCACCATGTGTTTACTATTGGGGGTGCGAGGTGGGCAGATGGTGGTTAAGGATCACCCCAGTTACCAGGGAGCAATGTCCCTTCTTGCTCCCTTCCTTGGGGAGCTGTATGCCTCTCCTGGGGTCCCAGCCCTGACCTGACAATGGTCAGGCCCTGGGGAGGGGGCAGCCAGGCACGAGAGGTCCTGCCTCTCCGAATGCAGCGTGCAGGTCAATGGACGTGGAGGCAGAGGAAGAGCCGTGCTTTGGGGCCAGGTGACCTGAGTTTAAAGCTACCAGTCTTGGGGACACTTAAAACCTCTCTAGACCAGTTTCATAAAAGGAGGAGAATAACACTCTTCCTTTGTGGGAGGGACAACAGGATGCGATGGACACGGGCAGGGAGGTTTTGTGGTGATGATGTCACCTCAAATAACACAGGTTGGGTGACTTTGGGCCACCCTGTCCCTCACTGGGGCCCTTGTCCTGGACGTCATGTGTGAAAGGTCCCCCAAGGTCCTTTCCCACCCTCTGAAGCTTAGCCCCAGATGGCCCCGTTTCAGGGGGTACCGGTGTTTCTGAAAGCCTGAGCCCCGAGGGAGCAGGCTCCATTCCCCTTGCGGTCCCAGCCTGAGCAGCCATGTGTCTGCTTGCGGCATCCATCTGTGACCTCACAGCGCGAGGTGGGGGCTGGGGCTGGCAGGAGGGGCCGGGGCTCCTGGGTGCTCTGTGACCCTGGCTTAGTGCTGCCTTCTTGGTTCTCATTCTCGTTCTCCTCCCTGCCCAGAGAGTGGGCTGCCAAGGAAGGATTTGCCAAAGTGAGGTGGAGGCCCCTCTTCCAGGGAGGCTGGGTGTCCCTGGTCTCATCTCTGTCCCTTTCTGGGTGGGGCTGTGGGGAAGAGGAGCTGTGGCTGATGAGACATTCATGGCCACGGCTGGGCTTGAGTTGTTGGGGCCAGAAGATGGCCGGAGCCCTGGCGGTTGTCCGAGTGATGTCAGATGGAGCCTGCGGTACTGCCAGCACGCTGAGCCTGTGACCTGGGAGCCAGGAGCCAGGGCCCGTCCGCTGCGGCTGCTGACCCCTGCGTTCTCCCCCTCCCTGCCCTGCAGGCCTGAGCCGGGGTGATGCTCAAGATGATGACCTTCTTCCAGGGCTTCCCGGGCCACCAACCCGTGCCAGGGGCTCCCGACTTTCCTGGAAGCCCCCAGCAGCTGCCCTCCACATCGGAGGCCGAGTCTGAGGCCTCCATGTCCGAGGCCTCCTCCGAGGACCCGGTCCTGCCCTTGGAGGCGCAGGCAGCCCCGGACAGGGATGAGGGAGAGGCTGTGAAGAAGGAGAAGAAGAAGTCGAAAGGCCTGGCTAACATGTTCAGCATCTTCACCAAAGGCAGGAAGAAGAAGGGCCAGCCCAGGCCCGCCGAGCCCGAGGCCGAGGCCGACGCCGGCCTGGGGCCTGGTGGATCCCCGCCCTCAGGTAGGCTGGGGCAGCGCGGGGCTGTCAGGGGCGCCCAGGCCAGCCAGCCGGGGCCGCGGCGGGCGCCAGGGGTCTGGCCTCCCTGCTGTGACCTGACCCCTCCCACCTTGGGGGGCTGGGGGGGAGGCCGCCTGGGGCACCGACTGGCCTTTGGGGGTCTCCGCCTCCCCTTCCGTGCGCGCTGGGAGGGGGCGCGGGGAGCGGCGCGAGGGCCGGGGCGGCTGACGCTGTGTCCCGGGCCGCAGTGGAGGAGCTCAAGGCGGCCCTGGAGCACGGGCGGCTGGAGGCGGCGCGGCCGCTGCTGGCGCTGGAGCGGGAGCTGCAGGCGGCGGCGGCGGGCGGCCTGGGCGAGGACGAGCTGGTGCAGCGGCAGAGCAAGGTGGAGGCGCTGCACGTGCTGCTGCGCGACCAGGTGCTGGGCGTGCTGCGGCGGCCGCTGGAGGCGGCGCCCGAGCGGCTGCGCCAGGCGCTGGCCGTGGTGGCCGAGCAGGAGCGCGAGGACCGGCGGGCGGCGGCGGCGGGGCCCGGGGCCCCGGGGCTGGCGTCCACGCGCCCGCGGCGCTGGCTGCAGCTGTGGCGGCGCAGCGTGGCGCAGGCGGCCGAGGAGCGCCTGGCCCGGCCGCCGGCCGCGGACTCCGCGGGCCGCTCGGAGGCCGAGCGCGTCTTCCTGCACATGGGCCGCACCATGCGCGAGGACCTGGAGGCCGTGGTGGAGCGGCTCAAGCCGCTGTTCCCCGCCGACTTCGGCGTCGTGGCGGCCTACGCCGAGAGCTACCACGAGCACTTCGCGGCCCACCTGGCCGCCGTGGCGCAGTTCGAGCTGTGCGAGCGCGACACCTACATGCTGCTGTTCTGGGTGCAGAACCTCTACCCCAAGTGAGCGGGAATGGGGGCCGGGGGTCGGGCCGGGGCGGCCGGGCGGCTGGTCCACGAGCAGGGGCTCAGGGTGTGCAGGGAGAGGTTTGCGCGGGTGGTCCCGAGTCCAGGACTCAGGGGAGGGGCTGAGCGGAGCTGGGGCGCAGGGGAGGGGCCTGGGATGGGGCTGCTTTACTCTGGGAACCCTTACTTTCTTGGGTCTCAGCGACTTGCAGCCACACTGTGCAGCTGGGGAAACTGAGAAGCCAGAAGGGCAGGGACCTCACCCTCGTTTATGAGCTGGGGGGGGGCTGAGACAGGCGGTGACAACGCAGAGCCGGAAGGGCTGTGGCAGAGGAGGCCAGAGAGGGCAGAGGCCGGAGAGGGCGTTCTACCCGGCCTGGGGAAGTTAGGGAAGCCAGCCTGGAGGAGGCAGCATTGGAAAGGCCCCTGCCTGACTCAGGAGAGCCCATCTGGCTCTGGGGCGCTCACAGTCTCATGGCTGTGGAGAGGGCAGGCTGGGGAGAAGGGCAGTCTTCCTGGCAAAGGAAGGGTCATCTTCCAGGGCCTGAGCTGAGCCGGGCAGCATTCAGGGGCTGTGTGGAGGGCTTGGCTCTCTGGCAGGCCACGGGGGCACTTGCAGGCAGGAGAGCAAGTGGGGCGGGGGCAGCACGGCCACGCGGCCTTTTGTCAGCATCCCTAATGTCCTGCCTTGGCCCGGAGTTCCTCGGGCTGGGAGGTGGCTGTGCCAGTGGAGGGCACCCGGGACGCATCGCCCGATTTACCAGCCTCCCTGGATGCCCACCGCTCGTACAGGCCTGCTGGGCCCGTGTGCAAACGCTCAGAGCAGGCGAGGTCAGGGTGTAAAGCTCAGGTGCAGACAGTGTGGGGTGTGCCTGAGGGTCCTGGGGACACGTCCGTGGGCACAGCCTGGGTGCTTGGGGCTGACGGGTCCATGTCTGGCAGGAGGACACGGTGCGGGTGGTGGGTGAGTTCAGTGGGGCAAGGGCCAGCCTGGCCCTGCTCAAGTCCTTGCTAGTCTTGCTTGTCCTGACTCACCAGGAAATGCCAGGCACCCGCACCCCTGCCGCTCAGCCTTCCCGGCCCGGTGGGGCAGTCCAGGGAGGTGATGTCGAGGCCTACATGGCCAGAGCGTGGGGGACGAAGGGACGCAGCTGCACCAGGCTGGGTGAGGGGCACAGGCAGGTCATTTTTAAGTCCCCAGGTAGACAAAGGCCCTTCAGGAAGAGCTGGGTTGGTTCCCTGGGAGCTCTGGGACCCCCGCAGGGACCACGAGAGCCAGCTAAGCTGGGCTTGTTCCAGGGAGCCCTTCCTGGGAGCACCTGGACCAGGTGGGCAGGGTCAGCGGCCAGCGGGGTGCCCGGGGGTCAACAGGGCGGGGGGCAGCGACGGGAGCCAGGTTTTCCCAAGCGAGGGGGGCCGGGACTGGTCAGGTGGGTGCAGTGCAGGGAGCAGGAGCTCCTGAGCTGTGCTTTCCAAGGTGGCTCTGGCCGCTGGGTGGGGCTGCTGGAGACCAGCGCTGGAGCAGGACAGCAGGGAGGGTCTCCTGCCAAAAGCCAGGCGAGAACTGGGGCGCGGGGGCCCGAGGTGCCTCGATTTCAGGGCCTATTTGGGGCAGGAGTGGGTGGGAGGAGAGGAAAACGAGGCACGAGGGCTCCCAGGGCTTTGGTCTACATCAGACTGCCGGGGCGGAGGAGCCACCGTACAGGTGGGGACGGCCCGGGAGCTCCGGCCTGTGAGAGGCGCTGAGGAGGGCGTCCTGCTCAAGGCATGGCGCTGGGTGGGCGCAGCTGTCCTCACGCCGGCTGCCTCTGCTCGCAGTGACGTCATCAACAGCCCCAAGCTGGCGGGCGAGCTGCAGGACGTCAGGCTGGGGAGCCTCCTGCCCCCTAAGCAGATCCAGCTGCTTGAGGCCACGTTCCTGACCAATGAAGTGGTGAGTTCTGGGCTGGGGGGGCGGGAGGTGGCGAGGGCAGGGAGGGAATGGAGGGGGAGCTCAGAGGCAGGCCCAGAGAACGCAGGGACAGACAGAAGACCAGCTCGAGAGCAGCCAGGCAGATGGACAGCCAGGCAGAGGGCTGGCAGGGGACAGGCCAGGGACAGGGTGGGGGAGGCGGGTGGAGAAGGGGGCACCCAGGACAGCAGGGCAGATGGAGTGGGACACCTCTCCTGGAGCCTGGGGGGCGGGGGCAGTCACCTGTGACCATGCGGCTCACACCCAGCACCAGAGGGCGCCCCTGAGAGCAAGGGGCAGTGCGGCCTGGGGAGGGCAGCCCGCCCTGACGCCCCCTGCCCTCCCCCAAGGCCAATGCAAAAGAGCTGATGGCCCGGGTCTTGGAGCTGGAGTCACAGCACTGGGCCCAGGATGTGGCCCCCCAGAGGCTGGACGGCCACTGTCACAGCGAGCTGGCCATCGACATCATCCAGGTACACGTCCCCCACTGCCCCGCCCCGGCCCCCGGTCAGGGGAGCCCCTGCCCGGCTCACCCCGTCGCCCTGCAGATCGTCTCCCAGGGCCAGGCCAAGGCGGAGAGCATCACGCCGGAGCTGGGCGCACAGATGAAGAAGGTGCTGCTGCTGGAGCTGGCGGCATTCCTGAGAAGGTGAGTGTGCGGCGTGTGGGGGCCCTGCAGCCCCCTCTCTGAGCTGCCCCAGGGTGTCTGAGCAGGAGTCCCTCCTGGCCCCACCCCTCCACTGGGAGTGAGTGCAAGCACCCCCGTCACCTACCCCCACTCAGCAAAGCTCCCAGCAGAGCGGTTTCCAATCGCAAAGAGGGTGCCCTGCGAGGGAGAGACCCCCACTGTCCCTCCCTGTGATGCCCCACAACTCTCAGGGCTCCTTCCCCTCCTAGACACCCGGCCGAGGCCCTGGACGTAGGGCCTGGGGACGGGGGACAGGGTGGGGCGGCAGAGCCCCAGGGGTGGTGCTTCGGGGCTGCGCGGGGCCATCCTGACCGTGTGCCTTCCGGCCTCGCAGCTACCAGTGCGCCTTTGATGAGTTTCTGGAGAGATGCAAACAGCTGAAGAACTACAGGGCTAACGTCATGGCTGCCGTCAACAGCTGCCTGTCCCTGCGGTGAGGGCAGGGAGGGTGTGGGAGGGGTTCCTGGGAGCAAGAGTCACTCGCCAGCCTGCCGGGGAGAAAGGCGAGGGGGGAGGGGGCCGGGAGGGCACCCGGGGGAGAAGCAGCCTCAGTGAAGATGTGGGCCGAGCAGGGCGTGTGGAGGAGATAGATATTTATCAGGTGCCGGCCGTGTGCCCTGCACGCACGCAAATGCTTTCCTCTTGTTTCATTCATCCCCACGCTCACCCTGCCAAGGAGGCCCAGGGGCTGTCTACTGTGGTGGGCTCAGAGGCAAGGTGGGCCTGCCTCGTGGTGGGGAGCACAGGCGGGATGACTTGCCTTTGATCCCCGGGGCCTGGGAGCCATCGAAGGTTCTAGAGTGAAGGAGCTTCCTCTAGGGCTAACTGGCTCCCTGGGTGTGGGGCTGCAGGCTGGGCAGGGCTGGTGTGACCTTCCTGCCTCCACCTTCCAGGACGTCCATAGAGCAGAACTGGCAGACTCTCCCGGACTTCCCCAGCCACCTACTGGCACCCCTGAATGAGCTCAAGAGTCGTGGCTTTGACGTCCTGCTCCAGAGCCTGTTCACGAGCCTGAAGGTAGCTGGAGCCCCCTTCCCTGTGGCAGAGCGAGCCCAGCACTGGAGGGTGCACGGGGGGCGGTGGCTGCTGCTCCGGGCACTCTGAAGGGATGGCGGCCAGGCGGTGGGGGCTGGGGAGGGCTCTTGACTGCGCCCCCACCTCTTTGTCCTGGAGCATGGCCTGGGAGGAACTGCCCAGGGCTGGGAGGGCAGGGGGCAAGAAGGCCCAGTGCCCCTCCCCCTCTCAGGCCCAGCCCAGTCCCCCAGTCTGCACACGCTTTGCTCCCCCAGACCCTCACACCCACCCCCAGCCCCCTGCCCGGCTCTCTGCTCCGATGTCCAGGCCTTTGGCAGCCGCCCTCCACATCTGCTTTGGGCCAAGGAGTCCACAGAGACCCCCAAGCTGCTTTAGTGAGGGGCTGAGGCGGGGGTCCCTGCCTCCCCCAAAGGAGTCCCTGGGCGTCCTGATGCCTGGTCTGGGGCCAGCAGTCAAGGTCCAGCAGCGACTCTCACAGGCCCGGCCCAGTGCAGGCCTTGTTTACACAGGGGTGGTTGGGGGCCCAGCTGGGCCACCTCGCCTCCACTTCCTGCCCCAAAACAGGGACTGCAGCTCTGCCTGGGTGGCCCGGGAGTCCTGGGCGCTCCCCTGCCCCTCCCCGGGCCGGTCCTCGTGCGTCTGGGAGGGGGGTCGGCATGCGGAGGTCACCAGGACGCCTCCCTCCTGTCGCAGCCGCTGTTCAAGAGGTTCACGCAGACCCGCTGGGCGGCCCCCGCGGAGACCCTGGAGAAGATCCTCGCAGCTGTGGCGGAAAGGCTGCCCGAGTTTTCAGAACTGCAAGACTGCTTCCGGGAGGTGAGGAGGCGCGGGGGACCCGCATCTGCCCCTCCCTGTGGGCTTCCTGTGAGGGCCTGGAAGCTTCTGGAAGTGGGGAGTTTCCCAGCCGTGCCTGGGAGACTCACAGTGCCCTGGCCGCCCACTTGCCCAGGAGCTCGTGGAGGCTGTGCACCTGCACCTGGTGACGGAGTACATCAGCCGCCTCTGCAAGCGGAGCGTGGTCCTCAAGTCGGCCGAGCAGCAGCAGCAGCTGGCGAAGCTCGTGCAAGCCAACGCCGACCTCATCCAGAGCTTCTGCGCTCAGCATGTAAGCTGGGGACGCGCCGCTGCTTCTTCCCCAAGCCCCTCTAGAGTCCAGGCCAGCCCCCTGGGCCTCTCCAAACCCAGCCACTTCCTGGCCTGAGCCCCTCTGGGCCCCCGGGTGCCCTGTGGGTGGAAGGGCGGCCCCCCACCCACCAGGCCCGTGCCCACAGGGTTCCCACGCGAGCTGGCTGGGCCCCGCCCTCACCACGCTGGCCGAGGTCATCCACCTGCAAGACCCCAGCGCCATCAGGATCGCGGTGGCCACTTACGCCACCTGGTACCCCGACTTCAGGTGAGAATGAGGGTCACCGTGGGACCCTGGTCAGAGGCGCAGTGGGACTGGCATCAGGGGCCTTTGGCCCACGGAGCTCGGGCACTGGCCACACGGAGGCAACCACGGTCTCTGACCTTTGTCATGCTGACCACGTGCCGGGCACAGCGCTGAGATGCTGATGGGTTTCGTTCGTTGTCCCTTGCTGCAGCTGTGTGAGGCTGAGGCTTTCCAACTTCCCTTTACCGATGAGGCCTGGAGAGCCTAAGGCGTGTGCTCGAGGGACAGCTGGGCCGAGGGGGAGCTAGGCCAGCAGAGCCAGGGGTCTGGCACGGCCTGTGCTCCTAACCTCTAGGGGACCCTGTCTCTCACGGGGGAGACAGGCCAGAGAGACCAGGGACCTGCCAGGGGCCGTGGCGAGCCCTTGTTGAGGCCGGGGCCCCTGCTCAGCCCGGGGTCCTCTGGGCTTGCGCCTATGCGCTGGCCCTGTTCTCGAGGAAGGCTCTGCTCCCGGCTGCCTGGGGGCCTGACGCCTGGCCAGCTCACCCCACCCATCCACCCACCCACCCCATTTGCTCACCCCATCATCCATCTGCTCACCCACCTGTACAGGCACCCATCCATCCACTTACACACCCACTCACCCAGCTATGCATCCATCTGCTCGCCTGCCAGCCATCTACTCCTCTACCCACGTGTCCATCCTTCCCTCCTCCCATTGTCCCTCCCTCCCTCCCTCCCTCCCTCCCTCCTTCCCTTCCTTCCTTTCTTCTGCCTCGTCCGTCTTTGCACCCACGCCCCCACCCCAGGAGCACTTACTTAAGGAGCTCCTACTCTGTGCCGGCTGTTCCAGGCAGCAGCTGCAGTGGGGTCTCCTGAGGGCCGGCCTGTCACGGCACCAGGCAGAGGCAGCCCCTGCCGGTCGTGAGAGGGTCTTGGCCAAGGTCGCCAGCAGCACGAGGGGCGGGATTTAGATGGGGGTGGGAAGGGGTCCTTCGGCTGAGACCCGCACGGCCAGAAGGAGCGTGGGGAGGCGTTTCCCAGGAGGAGTGGCCAGGGCAGAGGCCCGAGGTGGCCCAGAGGGGGCGTGCGTGCCGGAGCGCGGGGCGCGAGCGGGGTGGGGTGCGAGACGGTTGCCGACATGCTCTCCCCGCGCCCCGCCAGCAAGGATCACCTGAGTGCCATCCTGGCCATCAAGGGCAACCTGCCGAGCAGCGAGGCCAGGGCCATCCGGAGCATCCTGGACGTGAGCGTGGGGCAGCGCGAGGCCGCCAGGCCCCTGTTTTCTCTTATAAAGGTTGGTTAGCTTTTCCCGTGGCCTGACCTGCTAGTGAACAGCCCTCTCGGGGCAGCCCGTTCAGACCAGCGTCGGCTCAACGACTCCGTGCCGGCCGCCACCTGCTGCTGCTGCTTCGGCCCAGCCTGGCCCTGCACAGGCCCCTGGAGGCTGGAAGTGGACAGGCCGCAGCTTCCCCGACCAGTGGGCAGCAGCTCCCGCCGTGGGGAGCCCCCCAGGCAAGAGAAGGTGCTCCATAGATTGTAGTTTGTTCTGCGTGCACAGAAGGCGCAGCTGGAGGAAGAAGGCTGGGGCCAGGCCGCCGCCCATCCCAAGTCCTTCCTCGGCCTGCCTCGCGGCGGGCTGGAGCACCTACCCCAGCTCCCCCTGCCCCCTCCAGCTCAAGGCTTTTGGACCGAAGTAGGCATCCGGAAGGGGACACTGGAAAAGAGAAGCTCTCATCCGGGCCTGGAAGGGTCTTTGGAGCTGTGGGTGGGGACAGGGGCTTGAGGGGGCATGCAGAGCCAGCATCAGAGCCCACCTCCAGATTGCCCCCTGACCCGCGCGGGCTGCTCTGGAGCTCAGGCCCTGATCCCTCTCTCTGCACCACCTAAGGCCTCCCCCACCCAAGGTGGCCCCAGGAGGCCTTGGCATCCACCACAGCTGGACCTTCCCCTTCCCCTTTTAATGGCCCCGTGGTCCCACCAGGCCCCCGGATAACCTCTTTAGGGTCAGCTGCTTGGCAGTCTTCCTCCCACCTGTAGCCTGAGACCCCCCCTTGCCACGTAATCTCACGTATCCAGGGGTTCTGGGCTTGGGAGGAGGGCACCTCTGGGGGCTCCCCCATCCCTGGCCATGGTGGAATGGCTGTCCTCCTGGGCCCCTGCACCCCCAGGGCCTCGCTCCTCAGCCCGGGGTGGGGGTGGGCTCAGACGTGGCCAGGCCACGCTTCTCTGCAGGTGCCGTGAGGGGGTCGTCCCCTTTCCCAGGTACTGCCTTGCACACCTGGCCAGCAGCTGGCCCGTGTCAGTGGCGCCCAGAAGCCTTTGTACATTTGTAAGATGTTAGCGTGCGTGGTGTTATTAACAGGACTTTATATTTTTTGACAGTACCGCTTTTGTATGTGTGTCAACAGGAGGGGACCCGGGTTTTTATAGCTTGATATAAAGCTGATTTCAAAAGTGCCTGTCGAGTGGATTTTTTGGGGGGGCTGCCAAGTGGAGGTGGAGATGGGGGGCTCCTTAGCCCCTGGGGGTCTGGGCAACCCCGTCCTCTCAGGCTCTGTGGAATCCCTGCCGGGCCAGTCGTCCCAGGGCCTCCCCCTCCATCTCGGAGCATGAGCTCTGGGGGCACTGCCTGCCGGGCACAGCTGGAGACTTCTCCCCTCTGTGCCTCAGTTTCCTGCTGGGCTTCCCCCACAGCCCTTTACTGAGGATGATGGGGTGGGGGGTGCTGGGGGTGGATCCCTGCCAACATTTCAACCCCGTGGCTCTGGGCTGGTGGGCACTGCGGCATTTCTGGGATGGACTTGCTGGCTCGCAGCGGCAGACAGAGCCAAGCCCCATGGCCTGTGCTCGGCAGCTGCAGCTTGCCAGGGAGGGCCAGCCCTGGGCATCCTGAGCGGTTGGGGAGGGGTGCTGCCCCGATCCTAGTGGAGGATTTCTGGGGGAACAGAGACCCCGTGTGTGAGGGGTACCTTGACAAAGTTGAGGGAGGGGCCCGAGGTAACTGCTGGGGAGTCTGGGTTCCTGTGGGAGGGGCCTGGGCCGCCGCCGAGGCAGGGACAGAGTGGGGACGGCAGGCCTTTCCAGAAAGCTCCAGCTGTGAGGCTGGCGGAGGGCCACGGAGAGTTGGGGAGCGCGGAAGGGAGAACCCCAGAGGGGCACAGAGACCCCTCTTGGGTGCGCCTCGGATTGAGGTGAGGGCCCGCCTGTCCACGTGGCGCCAGTTGTGGGGTCCTGGGCAGTTTGAGGCTCATGGGGAGAGCAGCCTGGGGCGAGCCTGTCAGTTTCCCCCGTGCTCTTCCCTGGGAAGCACTGGCTGCATGCGTGTGCATGCGTGTGTGTGCACGCGTGTGCGTGGTGGGGGCTGGAGAGCACACCCCTCCCCTGACACCAGCCCCTGGGACGAGCAGGGTGGAGTGATGGGCCTCGGCTGCCCTGCAGCTCTAAACCTCTTTGGACAGATAGTAAGGCCCTGCTGCAGCCCGGGGGCGCCGGGGTCCTCAGAGCCTCCCCCGCGGGCTCCTCGGCGTCCACCCTGGCCACTGCCCTCTGAGAGGAGGACGAGCGGCTGGCGCCTCCGCTGTTCCCGCCGCCAGGCCTCACCTGGAGCTGGGACCGCCACAGGGCGGGGTCCTGCCGGCCACCAGCCTCGCCCACTGTGCAGTTTGTAATCCCCAACTTCTCCTTGGCATCGGGAGAATCCCGTAAAGGGACGCAGCAGGAAAGGGGAGTGAGTCACCTGGGTGCAGGGACGGGGCAGGGCAGGGAGGCCCCGAGCCTGGGCTATGAGGACACGCCCCCCCAGGACCCCAGACCCTCAGGCCCCCAGGCCCCCCCAGGATCTGGCACCCGCCGGAACAGAGCTGTGCAGGCAGAGGCTGGGAGCTGGGCACGGGGCAGGGCTCCCTGTGTTGGGGGAAGGAGGCGAGGGCAGGGGCGGTTGAAGCCAGGAGCGGGGCCAGAGCTGCCGCCAAGTGCACAGCCCTTGAACCAAGCTTCCTCTTCTGTGAACGTACATTACCGACACTCTAACACAGATGCAAAAGGACGCAGGTACCAGGTTTGTATTAAAACACTGGAAACTCCCTGGATTTCATTTGCAGAGGCTGGTTAAAGAATTACAGCGCCTCAAACAAAGGAGTGCTATGCAGCTCCAAAGAACAAGGAAGTTCTCTCTGTTGTAACTTAAACATTGTTCCAACACAGAATCGTTAAGAGGAAAAAGCACAGTGCAAAACAGAGTGGGGCGTGCTGCCTTCCAATAAATAAGAGGAGAGAAAGTGTGTGCACTTGTGCCTGCATGTGTGAGCGTCAGGCGGGCTGGAAGGACATGCCAGAAGCCGGCGACGATGGCAGTGGGAGAACGTGAGCCGTCTGGGCTGGGAGGAGATTTTTCACCATAGGTCCTACTAGGATTTTTGATTCCGGAACCGAGTGAAGGTATTGCCTGGGAAAATTTTGTGTGTGTAAACTTTGAGGAAATGAAAGCAGGTGTTACTGGAGAGTCGAGGCGAGAGGAGGTGAGCGTCTGCTGAGGGACTGCCCGGTGACATGGCGGCCTGTTGGCGGTGGCCCTCGGCAGCCTTTCCCCAGCCAAGCGCGGTGGCGCAGGCCTGGGGTCGCCGGGGTTGGATTTGACCCCAACATGCCCTCTGTGGTGTGGTGGCCACAGCGGACGAGCAGGGCTAAGGTGTGGGGGTCTCGCAGGGAGAAGTTAGAGCAGCCGCCGGTGAGGAGGGGGTGTGGTCTCGAGGCTGAGGGGCCAGGAGAGGGTGCTGGGGTGCCCTTGGATGGGGGCGGGGTGCTGCTAGCACGAGCTGGGAGCTGAGGGCCAAGGAAGGGGAGGCAGCGGGTGGGCCCGACGCCTCCAGAATGCTGGGCACGTGGTGGTGGAGAAGGTGGAGAGGGGGGCGGCTAGGAGGGGCGTGTCCCTGGTGGGTGCACCCTCAGCCCTGCGCCAGCTGCCGCCCCTCACTCCGGAGCCCTCGGGTTTGGTGATGGGGCAGCAGTGCCAGGGCCTCTGGTAGGCTGAAGCAGGGGCGGCCCCAGGAGAGGAGCCCGGGGCCGGGGGTCCCCAGGCCTTCTGGGGGCAGTGGCAGATGCTGGGCCTGCACTAAAGAACGTGGCTGGTGAGGCGTAGGGACTGACGTTACTGTCCCTGCAGAGACCCCCGAGGGCCAGGAGAACGCAGGGACAGCAGCTGAGACCTCCAGTGGTCGGGTCCTGCTCCCCTTGGGTGGGGGGATGCTGGCCGATGCCCGGGGGCTGCCCCTGGAGGCCGGACCCACAGCTTCGTGCGCCCAGGTGGCCCTAGTCTCCAGAGCAGGTGGGTCTGGCATGATGCAGGGGTGGAGCCTGATGCATGGGAGGTGGCTGGGGACAAGGAGCACAGCGGGGCCCCGGGGGCTCCCCCATGGGCGGGTGGCCGGCTCCAGCCGTGAGGGGCCAGCCCAGGGTGCTGATGGAACATCCTGTCCGAGCATGGACAGCAGCGTGGACGTGCCGCCCCAGAGGGGAGGGCCAGCTGGTCCACGCGGCAGGGAGCCCTCTAGAGTGTGCACACCCACGCACACCCACACACACGCACACTCACACACACATGCACACGCAGACACACACGTATACTCGCACACATGCACACGCAGACACGTGCACACATGTACATGAAGACACACGCACACCCACCCACACGCACACTTGTATACTCGCACACATGCACAGACACGCAGACACATGCACTTGCACACACGCACACACACGTACACTCACACACACGCACACACAGACACACACGCGCACACGCACATTTGCACGCACTCACATGCAGACACACACGCACACGTACAGTCGCACACACATGCACACGCAGACACACGCGCACACACATGCACTCGCACACACGCACATGTACACTCACAAACAGGCACACGCACATACACACACACATGCACACCCGCACACATGCACACACACATGCACACCCATGCACTCGCACACACGTGCATGCAACACTCGCAAACAGGCACATGCACACTCACATGCCCACGCAGACATGCACACATGCCCACGCACACGCGTCCCCTCTTGCCAAGGCGTGTTGCCGACGGCTCCTGACTCTGCCCTCTCTACAGCAAACTCTGCGTCACTTAGGGTCCAATCAAGAGGCGGAAACCACGCAGCAACTCGACAGGTCGCCATAGGGAACCACTGATTGCAGCAGAGGAGGAGACTGACGGGGCCTGGCTGCTGAGGAAGGAGAGCTCTAAACAGTCTCGAGCTGCAGGAGTAGGGGCAGCCATCCCCCCGAGGAGGGCAGGGCTCCCGAGGAATGAACACGTGGGAGATCCAGGGCCGGCCATGCCAGCTGCAAAGTCCCCAGGGGGCCTTTAGGGTTGCCCTGTCTCCCAGGTACGGTGCCATTCCGTTATCCTTCATGACCGCCACAGACGTCCCCTGAGGCCCTGCAGCCCCGACGCCACCCCCTTCCTGCGAGAACCTGCCCCTCCAGCCTGGTCCGGTGGCATAAGCAGCCCCAAGTGGCAGGGGCGGCCCCCCCAGCGCTGTGGAAGCATTCTCCCCTTGTCGACTAGGACCCCAATCCGCAGAGCTCGTGGCTGCTGGGACAGAGGCACCACTTTTGCCAACGGGTTACTGGGGGTAATCGTGAGGGCACCCCCTGCACCCTCTCTGGGTTCCTGGACCCGTGCATCCTGCTCTGGGGAAGACACAACCGTACAATGGTCTCTGCTTCAACGCACACGTGCCGTCCTGTAAGACAGACCCGCAGGTCCTCCAGTGAGTCTTCATTAGGCCACTTTGGGAGGTGGGACAGGTGGTACGACCTGCAGCTACATTCCCGTTGGGGGAACGAGATCCTCGGTCAGGAGCAAGGCTGCGTGCTTTGCCCGGAGGGTACAGGGCACCCTGTGAGCCTGCCAATGGCGGTGCCGGCAGAGGCACAACGTGCAAGGACGGCGAATCCAGACCCAGGATCTGCTCCAGAGAGGACGGCACCTGTATGGGAGAGGCGCCCGGCATCAACCTGCCCGGGGCCACCTCAGGGGCTAAGTGTGGGTCTCTGCTGTGGTCAGATTAGGCCTGAGCAGCAGCGGCCGTCGCCAGGCCAGCCTGCTAAGGGATGCACATGTCGCAGAGCCACGCCTGGCCTCCAGCCCTGGCGCCCTGGCGGCTTTGTTCCCAAGTCCCACGAGAAAGCACCAGGTGGCCGGGGAAGGAGGCTGACGGCGCCCGCAGAGCGTTTCATCCTCCCACCCGCTCCTCAGTCTCTTCTGAAGTGGGCATTCCACTGGCACTCGAGGAGCCTTAGAGGCTCTGCCCCTTTGGGGAATTCCACCTACATACTACTCCTGCAGACCTCCTTGTCACCAGGCGTCCACACCTGACCATCCAGCTAGGCTAGCAGCCGTCTGTAAGTCAGGGCAGGTCTGTGCCTCCGGCCATCTCACGCCACACGTAGTGGGCCGCCAGATGCCTTGCCTCGAAGTTCTGCGGCCGGGAGGCCGTGTCTTCCCCCAGGCCCTTCAGAGCCACCCCTGAGCGGGTGGGGGGGCTGCAGCTGTCTGCTTTCAGGTAGAACCAGCATCTAGAGAGCTGACAGGTTCCGTTTTTCTTCCTCAGTCCACTGGTCATGAAGAATCCCCTGGAAGCCACGGGCCCGGGGGGCGGGGCACGATGGTGCCGGGCAGGCCGGAGCCTCCTCTTCTGTGTTTTCCCCACGGCGAGGCGGGCACAATGGCACTCCTTCATGACAGGAAGCTCAGCTGCGTGCTCACCAGTGTCTCCACCAAATCCTAGTGGAAAGCCAGAGACAGTTTCTCCAAAGGAGAACAATTATTTGCAGAGGACAGCACGGACATGCTCCAGAATTCTAGAGGTCTGGGCATGAGCCTCCCGTTGGTGCTGGACACAGGCTCCTGCGGTGTCCCATGTGTCACGGAGCTTTGGGGGCCACTGCACCTGCTGGGTCCCCAGGCCGCGTGGCAGGGCAGCTTGCATGCGTGGCCTGAACCTGCAGCGCCTCCTCTCGTTCTGGTCTCCACCTGCAATGGCCGCCTAGGGGTGGCCCCGTGGACGGGCCAAAGGGTCCCACTAAGTTACCTCCAATGCCAGAGGCCTGCCAGGCACTTGCCTCTTGTTTCACGAGAGGTGGTGCAAGACCTCACCGTGGAGGGGAGACCTTGAAATTCCCGCGGCCATTTGTCCTCTACCCTCCAGTTCACAGAGGTCTTACCAAGGCATCGGAAGCACTTGCCGCTTCCGGCTTATCAGATCCAATCAGCCTGATGTCGCCAACGCGGCGGGCCAGCGGGCAGGCTACGCTAACGCAGCCAAAGACGGACGGTCTTAACCTAGTCGTGACAAATCCAGATCGAGGGCCTGCCTCGCAATCTAGAAAAGTGTCAAGGTCACGGAAGTCAAGGAAAGACCCAGGAGCTCTTCCAGACCAAAGCAGCCTAAAGAGCTGCGACAACAAAACGCAGTGAAGGATTCCTTTCCCTGTAAATGACGTTATCTGGGGTAAGTGGCAGAACTTGAATCCGGGCTGCAGATTAGATGGTTTTAACGTATCAGGGTTAATCTCCGGCTTTTGATGGTTGCTTGGTGGAGTTGCAGGGGAAAGCTCTCGTTTGAGAAAACACCCACCAGCGTTTCCAGGGGAGATGGCGGCGTGAGCTGGGTAGCTTATCTTCAGATGGCCCAGGACCGTACTTCTCGTAAGTGTGAACCTGTTTTACAATTAAATATTATGTATGTGTAGAATGAGAAAATATTTTATCTCTGCAAATAGGATATTTTAAAAATTATGCATGCTGTGGATGAGAACGTCTGGAAATTAAAACACAACACACTGCTAGGGGAACTATGCTTTCACACAAACTTTCTGGGGGAGGGGGTTTGATTTTTAAAAAAATTTAATCCAAGGTTTCTAATATTTTCTTGTCACTTCTCACCAATTTGTTCTCTTTTTAAAAAATTCTGTTTATTTAAACAAATGAATTTTATTGATATATAGTAATAAAGCATAAATCCATCCAAAGTGTACCATCACTGGTATTCAGTGTAATCACATAGTTGTGCTTTCATCACTTCAATCATGTTTAAAGCATTTTCATTATTCCAATAATAATAATAATAAATAATAAAAAATCTCATCACCGCTCAATCTCTCTATGCTTCCCCTGCCGTACATAGCTGCTATTCTGTTTCCCTCTCTCTAGATTATTTGTATTTATATTTTGTGAAAACAGTCTTATATATGCAATGTCACCCATATTCACATTTTACATGAGGTTTCACTATGTTCTACAGTCCCATGTTACATTTTTTAGCTTTCCTTTTAGTAATACACATGACCTTAGACTTTCCCTTTCAACCACTATCCTGCCCATATAATAGTTCTGCTAGTTACGAACACCACGATGTGCTTTCACCACTTCTATTCATTTCCAAAAACTTACAAACTTTTTACCAGTTCTGCACAGATTAACCCTCAGCTTTCCATTCTCTACCCTCACTCTATTTTCTGGTGACCTATATTCTAATTATTAACTCCATGAGTACAAATTGGTTTTCTTGTGAATTTCTAAATTTTTTATTTACATTTTTACCAGAGTAACATGGGAATATAGTTTAGAAAGTCAAATAACAGTTCTAGGCTTATAATCATAAAATCAGTCCCTGGCCACCCCTCACCCCCAGCGAGGAAACTGCTTTCCCCTCTGCCTGTGTCTTCTGGCCATCGCCTCCGTCAGGTGTTTAACTGACATGCAGACAGAGCCCTTTCTTGATTGCTAGTTTTAGATGTTCTCTATTTAGTTGTTACCACATAGATCTTGAACAATTGCTTTTCAACTTATTACCAGGGAAGTGGATGTGGCTCAAGTGATTGGGCTCCCGTCTACCATATGGAAGGTCCAGGGTTCGATTTCCAGGGCCTCCTGTTGAAAAGCGAGCTGGCCTGTGCGGAGTGCTGGCCCGAGCGGAGAGCTGGCGCAGCAAGATGCCGCAACAAAAAGAGACACAGAGGAGAGACAATAAGAGACGCAGCAGACCAGGGAGCTGAGGTGGCACAAGAGATTGAGCGCCTCTCTCCACTCTGGAGGGTCCCAGGATTGATCCCGGTGCCTCCTAAAGAGAAGACAAGCAGACACGGAAGAACACACAGCAGACAGCGAGTGCAAAACAACAAGGGGGTGGGGGAGAAATAAATAAATAAATCTTTAAAAAAATAAATAAACTTATTACCAGAGTTTTCATAGTTTTTATCTAATATTGTGAATCAGGATTTTTTCCTTTAAAATATCTTACTAGGTGCTGTACATAAAATGTAAACATAAAGGGTGTTGTATATTTGTCTTTTAAGCTTAACAAGTTGGGTTATTTGTTGTCCAAGGTTTTAGCTCCGTCTCTTTGATTTTCCAGTCAATGATCTGTGTTAGGCAGCCAACGGGGTGCTGATGCAAAGTACCAGAAATCTGCTGGCCTTTATAAAGGCTATTTATTTGGGGTAGAAGCTTACAGTTACAGGGCCCTAAAGAGACCAACTCAAGATACCATAAGAGGTACTTTCTCACCCAAAGTCACTTGCCACGTGTTGAAGCAAGATGGCGGGTGATGTCTGCGAGGGTTCAGCCTTCCTTCCTCTTAAGGCTCCGTGGTCCCAGCTTCTTCCAATCTCAGCTGTAGGCTGGCATAGGCTCATCTCTCAGGGCTTCTCAGCTGCTCAGTTCTCTTCAGTTGCAAACTATCAGGCCCCTGTCTCTTCCTGGAGCCTCTGCTGTCTCTCTTCCTCTGTGTTCTTGATTGAACATCCATTTATATAGCCACCAAGGGAGCAGGACTCAGCCCTGCATGCCCTAATGACGTGGTCTAATCAAGCCCCAATCTTGATTTAATTTAATCAAAGACATCTCAGCTGAATCTAATACAATCAAAGGGTATCCTGCCCAGAGGAACAGACCAGGTTTACAAACATAATCTCTCTTTTCAGAATTCATAAATAATCTCAAACTGCCACACGATCTGACCCTTCACTCACACACGCGTTGTGTAATGTCTGTGGAAGTTGCACATGCTCGTATGATGTTTGTAAACAGCTGGCGCACAATCACGTTTGTTTGTGGGGCTCCAATAAGTGACCTACGTCCACCCAGCCTGAGGGTGGCAGGCAGGTGATGGTCAAAACATCATCTCCGTCCCCGGGACCTCCCAACAAAAGAAAAAGTAAATGAAAATATCAACGTCATGCCTGGAAAAGCTGTCCTGGAGGACGAGGCTTAGCTCTGCCGGCCGTGGGCTTCCGCTGTGCCACCGCGTGTCCTTCCCACCCGGGCGGGGTCAGGTGCGTCCTTTCAGCAGATCCCCCCTGGGAAACCTAGGAGGCTAAGAGGGGAACATTCAAGTAGGCGTAGAGAAAGCTCCGGGCAGGTGAGGCCTCTCCCCACACCACGCGCTGCTCGGCACGCCCGCGGGCGGCGTCCACCTCGGCAGGGAGGATGGCCCCAGCCTTCCAGTCAGCGGCATGGGCTGATCTGCTGGGGCGCGCTGCCCTCTTTAACAGGCCTCTGCTGATGAAGCCCAGGGAGTTTCCAGGGTTTTGCCGCTACGATCAAACCCTAACCTGCAACCGGCCTCCCTTTGCACCTGTGTTAGACCATCGAAAAGGAAGTTCTCAGACCAGGCAGCCTGGTTCAAGGGTCGTGCATTTGCCGGCTTGACCGATATTGGCCAGATGGCCCTTCACGGGGGTCGTGCAAAACTACCCCGAGGCGGCGTGTGAGCACCTGGTGGCCGGCCCCTGCACCCCAGGTTCTCGCCCATTTGGGGCTCCCAATCTAGTGGGCAGTGCTCCCTCCCAGGCTGGACTGGACCACATTTCTCCCCTGCAGCCCCCCAATCTCCTCCCAAGTCACCCCGTGAGCTCTCTTCCCCACACCCACCTGGGACCCCCGTCGGTCTCCCACTCCTCCCCCAGCCCTCCCCAGTCATAGCTCCAGGTGACCTCAGCGCCCTCCAGCGCAGGCCCAGCGCCCCTGAAGGGGCCCCCCACCTCCTGCCCCCATCTCCACACAGAAGCCAGAGGTGCCTTCCAGTCCAAAGTCCCTGCAGCCCCCACAGCCTCGCCCCGCCCTGCTCAGCTGGAAGGAAGCACCCAGGCCCTGCACCCTGCCCCCACGCCCCCAGCAGCTCTGGCCCC
>JAQZBX010023625.1:0-30683 GCA_029593785.1 Cabassous unicinctus
GTCTCTGATACATTTTGAGTTAATTTTTGTATGTGGTGTGTGATAGGGGTCCACCTTCATTCATTGCATATGGACACCATTTTCCCAGCATCATTTGTTGAAGAGACAATTCTTACCTAATTGAGTGGTCTTTGCCCCTGTGTCAAAAATCAGCTGGCAATAGATGTGAGGGTTTATTTCTAAACGCTCAGTTTGATTCCATTGGTCTATATTGTCCTTGTGCCAGTACCATGCTGTTTGGATTACTCTGGCTTTGTAATAAGTTTTAAAATCAGGTAATAGGAGACTTCCAACTTCTTTATTCTTTTTCAAGATGGCTTTAGCTATTTGAGGCCCTTACTCTTCCACATAAATTTGATGACTGGCTTTTCCATTTCTGCAAAGATTGTTGGAATGTGAATTGTGATTGCATTGAATCTATACATTGCTTTCAGTAGGACTGACATATTAACATTTAGTCTTCTAATCCATCCTTTCATCTATTTAGGTTTTTTAAAAAATTTCCTCTAGCAGTGTTGTGGGTTTTCTGTGTATAAGTGCTTTACATTCTAGGTTAGATCTATTCAGAGATATTTTATTCTTTTAATTGCTCCTTGATTTCTTCTTCTGATTGGTCATTGTTTGGTATAGAAACACTATTGGTTGTTGGGTGTTGATCTTGTACCTGCCACTTTGCTAAATTCATCAATTAGCTCTTGGAACTTGTTGTGATTTGTCAGGATTTTCAGTATATGGAATCATAACATCTGCAAACAGGAAAAATTTTACTTCTCCCTTCCAATTTGGAAGCCTTTTATTTCTCTTTCTTTCCTAATTGCTCTGGCAATAACTTCCAGTACAATGTTGAGTAACAGTGGTGGAAGTGGGCATCCTTGTCTTGTACCTGATCTCAGAGAAAAAGATTTCAGTCTCCACCATTAATTAGGATGTTAGCTGTGGGATTTTCATATATGGCCTTTATCATGTTGAGGAAGTTTCCTTCTATTCCTAGTGTTCTGAGTGTTTTCATCAAGAAGGCTGCTGCAAAAAGGGGAAATGCAACTATGGACCAAAGTAGATTTATTACTATTCTAGTAATGGATGAACTTGTAACATTGATATAAAGACAGTGGTCACCAGAGGTTCTAAGGGGAGGGAGAGAGAATAATAGGTATAATTTGGGGCATTTTTGGGATATTGGAATTGTTATTGCAAGGACAGATACAGGCCATTATACATTTTGTCAAAACCTATAAAATTGCAGTGCAAAGGTGCAAAGTGTGAACATAAACTACAGACCATGGTTGGTAGCAATGCTTCAATATTTGTTCATCAATTGTAACAACTGTACCACACTAATAAAAGATGTTGTTAATGGGGGAAAGTGTGAGACGGGGAGGAGGTGGGGTATATGGGAATCCCCTATATTTTTAATGTAACTTTTATGTAATCTCAAACTTCTTTAGAAATAGTTAAAAAAGAAAAAAGAAGGGCGCTGGATTTTGTCAAATGCCTTTCCTGCAGCAATTGAGATGTTCATGTGGTTTTTTCTTCATTGTATTAATTTGTTGTATTTCATTAACTGATTTTCTCATGGTGAACCAACCTTCCAGACAGGGAATAAATCCCACTTGATCATGGTATATAATTCTTTTGATGTGCTGTTGGTTTTAGTTTGTTAGTATTATGTCCATTTTCATAAAAGATATTGGTCTGCTGTTTTCTCCTCCTGTGTTATCTTTATCTTGCTTTGATATGAACATGATGTTGGCCTTGCAGAATGAATTAGGGAGTGTTCTGTCTACTTCAATTTTTTTTGGAATAGTTTGAGCAGAATTGGAGCTAAGTTTTCTTGGAGTGTTTGGTAGCATGTCCCTTTGAAGTCTGTCCTTGTCCTTTGCATTTGACATTTTGTCTACAATGTGTGCACAATTCTGAGTTTATCCTGTTTGGAGTTCATTAGTCTCCTTGAATGTGAGTATTCATGCCTTTTGTTAAATTAGGGAAGTTTTCTGTGAGTATTTCTTTGAATATTCCTTCTGCCCCTTTCTCCCTTTCTTCCCCTTCTGGGATTCCCATAATGCATATACTGTGGTATGTTTGGTGGTGTCCACAGGTCACTTGGGCTCTGTGCACTTTTTTCATTCTTTTTCTTTCTGCTCCTCAGCCCAAATCACTTCAATTGTCTTGCCTTCGAGTTTGCTGATTCTTCTGTCTGTTCCAATGTGCTGTTGAAACTCCTACGGAATTTTTCATCTTAGTTATTGTGGTCTTCAACTCTAGTATTTCTGTTTGGTTCCTTTTTTAAAATTTCTATCTCTATATGAGAATCTCATATGGTTCATTTATCATTTTTCTGATATCCTTTGGTTCTTTCTCTGTGCTTTCCTTTAACTCCTTGAGCATATTGAAAATCACCTTTTAAATTTCTTTTCTTAAATGTCCAAAATTTGGTCTTCTTCATTGATGGTTTCTGAATTTTTACCATGTTCCTTTGGATGGGCCATCATTTTCTGTTTCTTTGTCTTGTAATCTTTTGTCGCACAGTGTATATTGTAATATTTTAATGTATTAAATCTGGGGTTTAGTCCCTGGACTGTCATTTCCTTAAGTCTGTATCCAGCTAGTGATACAACAGATTTCTTCAAGTGCCAGGAGCTAACAAAAACAAACCAATGCAAAAAACGTCTTTCACAATCTTTGCTAATTGACCCTGCATTTGGTTGGTGCTTTCCTTCATAGTTCTCCTAGCTAGAAGATCAGCCTAAGGCAAAAGTGAAGTGTAGGGTCATCTCTGTGTTTTCTGAGCCTGTATCTTTTCCTGGGCTTGTGTTTACTTGTGGCCTTAGGAATCGCCCCGTTTACAGGACTCCAAATGTCCTCTCTACTCCCTATGAAATAGATTTCCCCCTTTTCCTGTGTGCTCTACTGTATGTCTTAAAGCCATAATCCTTTGTCCCAGCCTGCTTTGACTTAATTTCTCTTACACTGCTACTTCACCCTGCAGGGCAAGTTCTGGGAGGTGAGTCAGAGACAAGTTTCCTGGGTCAGTCTTTCAGGCTGCCACCTGATAGATTGGCACCAACACAAGTCTAGTATGTGCATTGGAGTTATTCTGTTCCCTCCAGAACAGGGCCAGGGACCTACAAGGGGAGCACAGGCCAGTGCCACACTTCACTGGGGAGTGGATGAGTGAGGGGCTTCTCCTATGTTGCAGTTTGATATAATTATGAATTCCAAAAATAGATATTGGATTATGCAGGCCTGTTAATCTGGACATGATTAAGTTATGATTAGGTAATTGACTGGGCCACGTCAGTAGGGCATTGAGCCCCACACCTTGGTGGGTGGGGGAATCAAATATAAAAGGCAAGGCAAAGGACAGAGGAAGCAGTTTTGATGCTGGAGTTCTGGTGAGGAAGGAGAGAAGCCCCGGGATAGACATGAGCCATTCGCTTGAGAGTTCACAGCTGGCCTTGTGGAGAGAAGCAGAGCCTAGAGAGCCTCATAGTCTACAGCTGACCTTGTGGAGGAAACAGAGGAGCTAAGCCCAGAGAGAAACAGCCCTGGGAAGACAGGAACTCAGGAAGCCTGACCCCTGGCAAACATCGGCAGCTGTCTTGCTCCAATACGTGGCAATGGACTTTGGTGAGGGAAGAAACTTAAGCTTTATGGCCCAGTAACTGTAAGCTTCTACTGCAAAAAAATACCCTTTATGAAAACCAACCGATTTCTGGTATTTTGCATCAGCACCCCTTTGGCTGACTAATACATCCTACTATTTTTAAAAACTGCCTCTTTTCTTGATTTGTCACTCATCCAGTTACCACAATCCTTTAACTGTTTTCTGGAGTTTTGAGGAAGATGAATGTGCCAGTTTTTGCTAGTTGTTCAAAGATTCTTTGGAGGCCTGGCACCCTGGAGCATCTTATGCCACCATCTTGGTCAAATGGAAGTCAATAACACCTTTACCTTTTTTTTTTTAATGATTGAAAAAAATCAAAAGAGGAATACTATTTCATGGCATGTGAAAATTTTATGAAATTCAAATTTCAGTGGCTATGAAGTTTTTTTGCTTTATTTTATTAGAACACAGCCACACCTTTTCATTTACATACTATCTATGGCTGCTTTTGTGCTTAAAAAAAAACAGAACTGGGTAGTCATGACAAAGATTGCACAGCCCGCAAAGATGAAAATATTTACTCTCTGGTCCTTTCCAGAAAAAGAACACTAACTCCTGATTAAGCAGTTACAGAGCTGAAGTATTTAAACAGAGCTCAGCAGGAGCCATACATAAAGCAAAAGTAGATGGAAGGAATTTGCTGGAGAGAGAGAGGGTGGAGGTAGTCTTGCACAGCAGCTACAGTGCCACCAAGCCAGGCACTGCCTGCATGTGAAGATTGCCAGGGCACACCCCCAGTTATGGGTCAGCAGCTGGCAGGAGGCAGCCATGCTAAACCCTGCAAGGCAGCCAGGGGTTGGATGTGTGCCTTGCTCCTCCTGCCATTTGGGTATCTTTGTTCCCACTCGCTGACCCCATGGTCTAAGCTGGACCCCTGTCACTCTGCTTTGTATTCCTCTGAGCACTTAACCATAACCTAAATAATACCATTTAGTGCCTTTTCTAGCTGTATACTGCCTGTCTCCCCCATGAGCTCCAGGAATAACAAGGGAGCAGGGATATGTATGTCCATCTTGTTCACTCCCTGAACCTCAGCACCCAGCCCAGAGCTTGGCATATGTCATGGGTGCTTGTTGAGTGAGTTAATGACCTCTGCAATTAAATATTGGCTTGGGATGGAGATGGAGCAGGCCCACAGGACACATGGACAAATGCCAGCTCCACAAGGATGCCAGAGAGAGGACAAGCCCACTGGGTCCACCTGCTCCTTCTTATGCCTGGCCTCCTGGTGCCTCCTCAAAATCGAGCTAAGATCTGCGTCCCTACCATGGCCTGCCTGTACCTGACAGCAGGGGAGCAAAGCCTGTAAGGAGCCCAGCAAGGCCCAAAGCTCCTAACCCCTCACTCAGGCCCCAGGCCAGGAGGGACTCTGTGGAGGCTGCTCAGGCAGAGGAAGCTCCCAGCTTCAGGGGCAAAGAGGCCTGGGTGAGCCTCCCAGTTCTGCGAGGACCAAACTGGGCACCCCAAGGACAAAAGGACCCTTCCCAGGTCTGCAGGTGGGCTTAGGTTTAGGGAAAACCTGTCTGAGCTCACTACACAGGATGATGAGAAGAGGCCACGTGTCTGAGAGGTCTGGCTGAACACTGCCCTTCCCCGCCCCCCCCCGCCAGGCCTGCATCTGGATCTCTTCCTTTGTGGCACTTAACTCCACTCAAAACTATATTGTTAGGTTTGGAGGCAAGCCGAGGAAGGGAGGTGTTTTAGAAATCAGACCGGAGCTGAGGTTAGTTTAAACAAAGCCTTTAGTGGGCTTAGCAAGCAGGCTGTGTCTGAAATGGACAGCAGCAGCGAAGGAGAGGGGAAGAGAGTTTTTATAATTCCTTCCGGGGCTAGACTACAAAGGAGCTAGTTTGTCATGGTTTATGCTGCTTTGCAGTTTTAAGGTCAGGGCGAGATAACGCATATCGACTTTGTAGTTCCATCCATATCCCTCAGGTGTGGGTTACTTTTCTATGGATGGAAATGTTTAGGGAGGGAGCAGAGGCAGGGGCTCTGGTTACCTATCAATTAGGAATGTGGAGCTGCAGGGAGAGGGGAGAGGGAGGGGGATGAAGAGAGGGGGCCAGGACGGGAGCCCTGGGCCTAACATCTATTATCTATTGTGTTTAAATGTATTCACAGCAATATTTATTTTTTTAATAAATATGTGTTTAATTTATTCCATGTCCACTGCCCCCTCTGCAACGTGAACTGCTTGTGGCCCGCGCAGAGGTTCAGTAAACGTGATGACGACATGCACCCTTCCCCTCTGTTCTCTACCTTCTAAAGCAGCCCGGGTGTCTGGTTTTCTCCTCGTCTCCTTCCCGCCGCCAGCCCAGCAGTCTCGGCCCTCGGCCGCCAGCCTCCAAGTCGCTGGCTCATTTCTCCCTCCGCCCGCCGCCCGCAGTTTCCTGACGCTCTCTGGGGCGGGCCTCAAGCCCTGTGGTCGCCATAGCAACGCCGGACCCCGACCCCTAATTGGTCACTAGTGCTAGCTCGCTCTCGCGTTTCAGTCCACCCCCGGCGTCTGGACGCGATGCGCGCGCAGCCCCACCCCGTCGCGACAGCAACGACAGCTCCGGGTTCTGATTGGCCGCGATCCCTACGCGCCTTCTCGGCTCCTCCCACCAGGACTGCGGACGCGATGCGATGCGCGCGCACCCGCGCAGCTCCGCGGGCCGAAGGCGGGCCAAGTTGCTATAGCAACAGCAGACCCGCCTCCGGCCCCCGCGCGGTTTCCGGCTGGCGTTGGCGGGGTCTGCGGGTCCGCGCGAGCAGTGAGCAGCGAGCAGCGAGCCGAGAGCTAAGGCCTCGGGGAGCCGCGGCTTCGGGGCTGGGAGAGGAGGGAAATCTCTCCTCAGAGAGGGGCGGCAGGCACGAGCCCGAGCCCGAGCCCCTGGCGTCCCTCAGGGCCCGAGGCGGCCCGGGACCCGGGCCCAGGAAGCCCGGGGGACCTGGGGGCCGCAGGGGCGCTGAGGGCGGCGCAGGGCGGTCAGACGCTGGGCCGGCTTCGGGCATCTTTCCGGACGTCACCTTCCCCGTGAGCTCCCTCCCCTCACGCGTGGGTGCAGAAACCTTCCCGACAAGCAGGGGGTGTCTTGTCCATTTTACAGAAGAGGAAACCAAAGTCTGCCGGGACCGGCAGGAGCCCTGGGCGCTGGACACCGTGCCAGCCACAGCAGCTGACTGCGCCCAGGGGCCATGGGCAGGGGGTGTCCAGCACAGCAGGGCTGGGCAGAAGGTGCAGCTCCGGGGACCCAGGGAGGAGATAGGGCCAACGATGCCACGGAGGCCTGTGGCAGGCGGGGAGGAGTCTGCCATGGTCTTGGCCCGGGGTGGTTTCGGGGCAGCGCTTTTGGTCATGGGCAGTGGGCAGGCAGGTGCGCTTAGGGATCCATGGGCTCTGTCATCAGCCTCGTTTTACAGGCTCCTGGCTGGGAGGATTGAGAAGCCTGATATCTGGGGTGAGGGAGGGGGTGGGGGGAGGGGACTGAAGCTGGCTAGGACAGGGTGGGAGGGAAGTAGCCCCAGCCATGGCCCTGCTGCCCCAAGTCCCCCTGCCCTTGTGCAGGCTATGCCCCAGCTTCAATGTCAGCTGTCATTTCTCCGAGCATCCTTGAGAATACAGGCCTGAGGTCCCTGCTCTGGGCAGCCTTCTCTGACCACCCCCAAGCAGGTAGCATCTTCTCCTGCTCATCAGTCAGGAGCTCCTTCCTGACATCCTGTCTGAGCCCATTTAAGCCAAATCCACTCCACGCAGCCTCCCCGAGCCTGGAGGAGGGAAGGGATGAGGATCCCACCTCTGGGACCCTGTAGACTAATGGCCTCCAAAGATACCCAGGTCCTAATCCTCGGAACCTGTGAATGTTACCTTATATGGCAAAATGGGGTTTGCAGGTGTGGTTAAATTAAGGGTCTTGAAATGGGGGGACTGTGCTGGGTTATCCTGCTGGGCACAGTGTAACCAAAGGGATCCTATTATAAGAGAAAAAGGGAGGCAGGAGAATCTGAAAGATTCGAAGAGGCTCCGCTGCTGGCTTTAAAGATGGAATGCAGCTCCCGATGATGGAGAAGCCAAGGCCAGTTCTACCTCCATGATTTTCCAGCCTCCTGCCAACACCTTGAGTCTAGCCCAGTGAAAATTATTTTGGACTTCTGGTCTCAAGTGAGGAAATAAATTTGAGTTTCAAGCCACCAAGTTGGGAAACAAATACAGGCTGTCCACCCTTCCCCTGTCCTCCCCGTGAGGCTGGTCTGACTGTCCAATGACCCAGTGTGATGGTCCCAGCCCCTGTGGGGGATGTGGGCCGAGAACTGGTCTGGGAAGCCACTCTCTCCAATGCCCTGATGTTCCTCCTCTGGCCTTTTCATCAGTAACTCATGCCAGACCTAGCTCTGCAGACGTGCCTGGGCCCAGGTGGCTGGAAGCCCAAAGAACTTCACAGGCCCACAGACATTCCCAGACTGCCTATCAGTCACTCCCCAGATCCCTATTAGGCAACCACTGTATGCTGGACACTGAGGACACACAGATAAACAAACTGGACAGAAGCCTCCATCCCTGGAGAAGTCGTATTTCTCTCTGGAAAATGCTGGGTGCTCATCCCCAACACAGCATCCCAACCCTAGGTGAGGTCTCCTGGGGGGAGATTGGGGCTCGGGTCCACTCTGACTAACCCGGGAAGGTTTCTAGGACGAGGACAAGGACCCATGAGCTGCCCTTCCTGAAGGCTGCTGTCCATGGGGAGGACCGCCAGGCCTCAGCTATGGGGGCAGTTGGAGGGTCTGGGGGGGAGGAGCTGTGGGGGAGGCCTGGAGGAGGAGAACGTACGGGAGCTGGCCCCAGGAAGTTAACGAGTGGAGATATAGTGATGACAGGGGCTCTGGTGGCTGGGGAGAGGGCCGGTGGTTCAGGAGCCCCCCATCCCCACATCGCATCCACTGTCTGGCCCAGGGGGTGCCCTTGGCCATTCTGAGCTGTGGGGACCACAGCTATGGCCCCCATGCTGAGGGGATCACAGAAGCCCCAAACCGTGGGGGGAGTCAAGGCCACTGGAGGGGAGTGGGCCTCAGGATGGGGTGGGAGCCAGTCTTTGAGATTCCTGCCCTATCTGGCCACCCCAGCCCCAGCCAGAGGGGCTGCAATGGGCCAGTCAGAGGAGTGTGGCTGCGGGTAACCACAGCTGTGCCCCCTCCTCCAAAGATGAGGGTCACCACAGCCACGGCACTGAGACCAAGGCCAGAACCTTCAACCCCTGGTACCTGCGGACGCTGTTGCCCAGGACTCGGCAGCGGTCATAACTGGGGGTGCCCCCAGCAGGTCCCCTGGACAGAGTATCCCTCAGGAGTGCCGGCCCCTGAATGTGCACTGGAACCGCGGTGCTAGTGCTCCCGTGGGATCCACGGCGAACAGGGTCAGGGGCCCCCCAAAGACCCCTGTGGGAAAGAGCTGTGACGGTGAGGTTAGGGCGCTGGGGATGGCTGCCATCGGTGCCCCCGGACCGTGGGAGAGGGTGCTTCTGCGGGGCCCGGGCGGGGGCTGCTGAGCGGAGGGTGACGCCAGGTCCCCAGGCACCTGTGTTTACTCGGCTCTCCACCGCCTCCTCCCGCCCCGCGCCTTGGGGAAGCCCCTGGGGCGAGCCGCTGACCCCCAGGTGTGGTCCAAACCCCAGTCCAGCCCCCTCGCAGTCTCTGCCGGGTTCTCGGGGTCCCCCACGGGCTCCAGAGCGTCCGCCGCCGCCCCCGACCCGGCGGCGTCTAGGTCAGGGCGCGCGGGGCTCGGCGTCCAGGCGGAGGTCCAGGGCGCCCCTGCCGTGGGCCGCGGGGGGAACCAGAAGCCGGGCGCCGGGGCGAGCGCCACAAGCTGCGGCCGTGCCGGGGCGGACGAGGCGGCGTGCGGGATGAGGAAGAAGATGTAGACGCCCGAGACCACGAGGCCCGCGGCCACCAGCACGGCCAGCGCCACGGCCGCGTTGAAGGCCCAGGCCGGGCTGGCCAGCGTCAGGCGGCGCGACAGCGGGCGGCCGAGGCGCAGCGGCGGCGGCGGCGGCGGGCGCGGGGCGCGGGCCTTTCGCGGGCCGGGCGGCGGCCGCAGGTACAGCAGGCCGCGGCGGCGGTCAAAGCGCACGGAGCCCTGGCGCGGCAGGGGCGCGCGCGCGTCGCGGGGCAGCAGGCCGGGCTGCGTGGGCAGCGCGGGCAGCCCGCGGCGCGGGGCCAGGCGCGTGGGCGCGCGGCACACGGGGCAGGCCACCGCGTCGCCACCGCCCGCCGTGGCCAGCGACAGGCGCGCCAGGCATTCGAGGCAGAAGACGTGACCGCAGTCCAGGCGCTTGGGCAGCTTGAAGACGCCGTCGAAAGGCGACACGCAGATGAGGCACTCCACGGGGGACGCGGGGGACAGGATGGGGCCTGAGCCCGGGCTGCCGTCCCCCTCCTCCTCCTCTTCGTCCTCCCCCCTGCCTGGGGAGCGGGGCGCAGAGAGCGAGCCGGGAGAGCTGTGGCCCGAGCCCTGGGGAACCCGGGGACGGTGGAGCCAGGGCGGCCGAGGGCAGGGCATCCGGACCTGCGGGTAGAGGCGGTCAGGCAGGGGTGGCGACCGCGGTAGGGGGTGCTGGACAGAGCCGAGGCCAGACTCCAGGGAGGTCGCATGGGGACTCAGGATGAGCAGGGCTGGTGTGTCGACAGGATCCCGGCACACCAAGGCGGGGTGGGGTGGGGGGGCTACAGCCGAGAAGACGGGAAGGGGAAGAGGTGCGGAGGACCAGGACCAGGGAGGGGTGGGGGTGGGATCAGACCCTGAGGATTGCCTACAAGGAGAGACCCTGGGTTCGACCTGGGGTGGTCTCAGACAAGGAGTCACAAATCCCAAGCTAGAGGCTCAGGGGAAGCCCTGGAGACAAACTCGGAGGGGACCAAGACAGGAGCAGACCTCAGCCAGGCACGGGAGTGGAGGGCTGGGAGTGACTTCCAGAAAGACCAGGGACCTGGACACCAGGGCGGACCCTGGCCAGGGGCAGGAAGGAGTCCATTGAGGCAGCAGAAAGATCAAAAGAGGAGGCAGGGACAGAGCCTGGGAGGCCAACAGATGAACTTGAGGGGCAGCTGACCAAGGGGCACCCCAGACCACCGGACAGGCTCCAACCTGCAGGGACAGCAGCCAGCATGGGGAGCCCGGGGGTGTTGCCACGTGTGCAGGAGAGGCTAGGGCAGGTTTAAGGGGCTCCCACACAGGCAGCAGCCCACCCCAGCCGGCCCATGGCTACCTCCCTACCTGTTGGTGCGCCTCCTCCTTCTGGCCAGCGGTGAATCCCTGCCAGGTCTGACCCCATTTCCAGAGAAACTGGAGGCAGGGTGCATGGAGCCCCTCCCCTGGGGTGGGTGCCTGCTGGGAGGCCACCCCTTCCAGATCCCTGACACCTGCCCGACCAGTCCGCCGGCCTGCCCCGCCCCCTGGGCCAGTAAACCTGTTTGACCTCAGCTGGATGGCGGGGGTGACAGGGCAGTCACAGCAAAGGACCCTGGGGTGAGTAGGCAAAGGAGCCCGCTGAGTCCCTTAAAATAAGGTTTTAGAGCCTACTTTTGCCAAATCCTCCACCAGCTCGCATGAGCCTTGAGGGTCACCAAGCTGACCCTGGCAGCTGGTGTGGCAGGTGGAGAAGGGAGCCCAGGAAGTCCAGGGTGCCTGGGGCTGGACAGCAGCCACCCCCACCCCCAACATGGCTGTGGCCCAGTTGCCAGGCTGGGGTTCACCCTGCAACACCTTGAGGAAAGCAACATAGGGTGGCAAGAGCCAAGCAGATCTCAGCCTCTATACTGGGCACCCACCATGCCCTGCCCCAGACCCCAAGTTACATGTGTTAGGCACTCAGGCGCCATGGACGATCCTGCCTGTGGTCACTGCCAACCCCCGCCCCTCGCTTGACACCAACCAGGAACATCCCTGCCAGCCAAGCCTGTGGCTCCGGGGTGCCTGGGCCCGAGTCGGCCAGTCCTCCAGAGCCCCAGGTGTCTCCCTCGTGACTCCAGGTCCCAGCGGCCTAGTAGAAATGCCAGGAGCACCAGCAGCCTTGAAGCCCATCCCACCCCTCCAAAAGGAGACAGCGAGCACAGGTGGGCAGAGGGCCCCAAAGGCCGACAGGTTTATTAGGCCATGGCAAGGCAATCAGCGGTTGGACTTGGCCACACGTTCCAGCTCGTCCTTCTTCTTGATGGCGTAGGAGTTGGAGGAGCCCTGGGAAGAGGCACTGTCAGTTCTGTATGCTGGAGGACCCCCGCCCCAGTCCCTGCCTTGAGAACCCCACTCCTGCAGGGGCTGCCCAGGCTCTGCTCACCTTAGCTGCATTGATGAGCTCGTCTGCCAGGCACTCAGCAATGGTCTTGATGTTCCGGAAGGCAGCCTCACGGGCCCCTGTGCACAGCAGCCAGATGGCCTAGGGAGCACAGGGGTCAGGCTCAGCGCGGGTGCCGGCCCCACGACGCAGGACGCTGCCCTCTGCACCTGGGAGCCCGATACCCATGGGATGGGACGCAGCAAGAAGCCAGATCTCAGCTCGTGCAACTCAGACTGACTGGACCGCAGGCTGCTGAGATGACAGGCTTCAGAGTGCAACAACATGAGACACATACAGAGTCCCTGGTGATGGGAGACTAGAGACAAGGAGCAGTGCTTGGCCTGGACCCTGGATCAAGAAGCTAACAACTATAAATGACAAATACTGGGAAGCAGCTGTGGCTCAATTGGTTGGGCTCCCGTTTACCATATGGGAGGCCCTGGATTCGATTCCCGGGGCCTCCTGGTGAAGGCAAGCAGGCCCATGCAGTGCGGTGAGCTGATGGCCCGTGTGGTGCAGTGAGCTGGCACAGCAAGAAGACGCAACAAAAGGGAGACAAGCAGACACAGAAAAACGCAAAAGCAAATAGACACAGCGAGCACAAGCAGCAAGGGGGGATAAATAAATTAATAAAAATAAATCTTTAAAAAAAAAAAAGACAAATACAGAACTAACAGTTATATAGGAATTGGGGACAGCTGCATAAATTTGAACAATGACCGAACATTTGGTACTATTAGCACTATTATATATATTGTATTATGTTATCTACTGTATACCTGATGGTAACGAAACTTCCTTGTTCTTAGGAGACACTCGCTATAGAAGTTTGAGAGGAAGGTGTTGATGTCTATGACTGAATCCCAAATGGTTCAGGAGAAAAGACAGCACAGGCACACAGACAGACAATGTGTATAAAGTTACACCTAAACGAAACCGCACCTCAGCCAGATGTGGACCAGAGCCAGGATCTGCCTGGTGTGGGGTGGGAATCCAGGAAGTTTTCCTGGAGGAAGTGACACTCTGGGTAAAACGTGCAGGCAGGGCTGAGCCTTCCCACGCACCAGGCAGGCCCGTCCGCTCCTGGTGGCTGCTCCTGTCTTGCCACCCCTCCCGTGGCCTCCACACCCACCTGGTTCACGCGACGCAGTGGGGACACATCCACAGCCTGCCGCCGGACTGTCCCTGCTCGCCCAATGCGTGTTGAGTCCTCCCGGGGGCCACTGTTGATGATGGCATTCACGAGGACCTGCAGGGGGTTCTGAGAAAGAAGGAAATGATGAGTACCTGGCCCCTACTCACC
Source organism: Cabassous unicinctus (assembly GCA_029593785.1). Lineage (NCBI taxonomy): Eukaryota > Metazoa > Chordata > Mammalia > Cingulata > Chlamyphoridae > Cabassous > Cabassous unicinctus. The sequence continues at coordinate 13,277 of JAQZBX010023625.1, forward strand.
TTCCTGCAGTGGTGGGTGAGCAAGTGGACTGTGGCTTTATTTTCTACAACTATTCCAAGGGCTGAGCCAAGATTCCACCTCCCAGCACCACCTAATCCATGGAGTTCAGGAAAAGCATCTTTCAAGACTTAGCCCTTGGTCCTCCTCTGTGCAGGGACAGAGCGCAGGCGGCAGGGGGCATCGGCTGTGGCGTGTGCTAATGCCTTCCCCACCCAGGCCACAGGGCACTACCTCGCCTGTGAGTAGGTGGATGATCTCGAAGGCGTGCTTGACGATGCGCACGGTCATGAGCTTTTTGCCGTTGTTGCGGCCGTGCATCATCATCGAGTTGGTGAGGCGCTCCACGATGGGGCACTGCGCCTTGCGAAAGCGCTTGGCTGCATAACGCCCTGCGCTGTGGGGCAGGTACTTGGCATACTTCTCCTTCACCGCAATGTAGTCCTGGGCAAAGGCAGATGGAGGGACAACGGTCAGGGGTGATGGACCTAGGCAGGGACCAGAGGGGATACAGGGGTCTCCCAACTGGCACCCAGGGGGCCGCCCAACCTGCCTGTGGTCCCAGCCGGCTTCTCTGGGGGGCCGGGGGTTTGGCTGTGAGGCCCACCAACCATGAGAAAATAAAACCTATGCAAGTGACCCAACCACACTGCTAAAAAGATCGCTTCCCGTACAATGGGGGCAGACAGGTAGGGAACTCAACAGATTACACCCCATGACCTTGGTTTTGTTTCAGAACAGCAGTCCTCAGACAGTACTATGGCCATTTGGGGCTGGGTAATTTGTTGTTCTGGGGAACTGTCCTGTGCACTGTAGGATGTTTAGCACCATCACTAGCCTCTACCCTCTAAGTGCCAGTAGCACCAACCACCCCCACCCCCCAGCTCTGGTCACCAAAAATGTCTCCAGACATTCCTTGAGGAGCAAAATCACCCCTAGTTGAGAAACACTTTTAAAGGAATCATTAACAGGCTTACACACATACATCCCAAGACAAATGTCTAGAAAACGATAAAATGCCAACCCTGCATGTTACGGGGGCATGGAGGATGGACTCTGAGGAGCTATGTGCATGCCAAGAGGATCGCCACCAATAGCGCCCTTATAAAATGTACTCCAAATCAGGCTATCGCTTACATGAGGACATACATGAACAACGTGCTTCTACAACTTCAAGAAATGACAGGAAAAACACAACAGTCCATTATCTGCCCTGGCTCCAACAGGCAAGTGGAAGGGTGGTCATGCAGTGCTTGGCATTGGGCAGCAAACACCAAATGTTCCCTGCTGGGGTTTGGATTAACTGTCCAGCCCCATTGGGAAGCCCTGCACAACTGTTTAAGACAGAAAAAAGTCTAGCACCAAGGTGACTGCTGCTTCCTCAGCCCCTAGCAGAGACCAGTTAAAATGCAAAGAGAAAAAAAATGGAACAATCCAGCCTCGATCATATCCATCTTTAAATCAACAGTCATATTATCTTTAATGTTTTTTTATTTTTTTGATGAAGGGACCAAGTAAGGCAAAAGTACCTGGGGCTCATGAAACCCTTAACGCAGCCCTAGTGAGGAAATAAGTATGGAACAGTACAATAAGTTAAATCACACTTCCTGATTTCAAAACTTGTCTCTCCAATACTTGGTTGGTGGGACAACTGGATATCTACATTAAAAAAGATGAAGTTGGATCTTTCCACTTAAAATAAAATGTTCAAGAGCGAATTTTGTGTTTTATGTATTTTACCACAATTATAAAAATAAAGTATGTGAGATGTGATGCTTCTCCTGGGGAAGGGGCCGTCTCATAACAAAAGCAGTAGTGACCTCTGGGCAGGACACAGAATGAGGGCATGGTGGTCAGGGGCTCTCCAGCTTCAATTCTTGACTTAGCAGGACAACTACAAATTTCAAGTGACGACCCCCCCACCTTCAACTAGCACCAGACAGTGGCCAGCACTGCCCATATCCACAGCTCTCCAAACGTCCTCTTGGCTATCTAAATACAAAAGAACGAAGTTGGACCCTTACACTTTAAAATGGTTATAAGGGTGTCAATCTCCATGCAGCTTGCCCATACCACCCCACACTCCTGTGAAAGACTCTGAAGCTGCCCACTGTCAACCCCCTCACCTGCAGGGAAATGTCATTGATCTGCACATCATCTGTACTCCACTTCCCGAAGAGCTTAATGTCTGGGGTTTCCGCCACAGCAGGCGCAGCTGTCTCCCACTCAGTCATCCTGGGGACAGGGTTGGGTTGGAAGAAACCTTCAGAGCCAAGCCACCCTCTGCAACAGCCTTTGAGGTAGGCCCCATGCTGTGAATTAGGGCAGACACCCATACCCACCCACTGTGTAACCGGAACTGGAGATGGAGAAACCAAGGAAGGGGGTGAACTTCTGGGCCCATCTTTTGAAGTCCTACAAAAAACTCAGGTATCAGCAAGAAGCCTGTCACTTAGGACCCCAGGGGCCAAGAAAGGGCAAGCTCCTGTCAACAGGTGCTGAACGAACAAATCATGCTCTAATGGTTCAACGGTAATACCAAATGGCTTGCGGGTTCAAATCCCAACAGTGCCATTTAAAAGCTCCGTGAACATGCAAGTGTCAACAAACTGTTTAACACCCAGTTTCCTCATTCGTAAAACAGGAACGTTTTCTGTCACCCAAGGTCACTATGCCAATTATGCGGCTTAATCAACGCAAAGATTCGCGTCGAGCACCAAACAAATTTTTCGGAGCTATTTATGGGGAAAGCACAGTACAGGTCAGAAAGCGCATTGCGTCCCTAAGAAAACAGAAACGTCCTAGATCGGCATGAAATTTCAGCGCCCCTCTGCGGCGCAACGCCACGGAGGCCACGAAGAACTGAAAATAACTTTCTTGCATTTCCGCCGGTTTCCTCTACAGTCGATTCTCGGAAAAAAGTGAAGCCAAGGGGAGGCCCCGGCTTCTGGGCCCGCCTGCGGCTCACAGGAGGACAGGGCACAGACTCTGGGTGGCCCCTCCGGCCCCCGACCCCGCGGCGGCCTCACCTGCGGGTGTAGCCGGGACGCTTCTGTCGCTCGGCGTAGACCACGCGCTGCTCTGGCAGAGACAGGAAGAGGCCGCGCGCCGCGGGCCGACGCCTTTAAGTGGGCCGAACACTTCCGGGTCAGCGACGACGACCCGTATGCACAGAAACCTCGTGGAGTCAAGGACCAATCCAGAGCATGGATGGAAAGGAAACTTCAGAACCCGATGGCACGCGACATCCCGCAGCGCATGCGCACTTGCAGGAGAAGGGGCCATAAGCGTGCCTGGCGGAAGCGTAACTTCCAGTACTTGCCTGGGTGTATGGACCCCTGCGCAAGCCCAGAGATCTGCATGAGGCCAAAGCCGCCATTACTAATGAGGGCAGAAGTTCGGCCCGCGCCCCCTTTTGTTCCGCTGTCGAGCACATGCCGCACTCGCCGCGAGATTCGAATGGGGGCAGCCACTCGGCAGCTCCTCGCTCCCCGCCGCTGTCGCGGCCGCCTCACAGGCACGCGCACATTGCGGGCCCCAGGCAGAAAGCGGGGCCGGATGGTCACGACCGCGGGCCGCGGGTCCCGAGCCGCTGTGCGCATGCGCGGCCACGCGTGCGAGGCCCCCTTCCCCTGCCGCCGGCCTTCGCCCACCCTCTGGCTCCGGGCAGCCTCGGGCGCCGGGCTCCTGCCCTCGGAGAAAGCCTTCTTTCCACTTGACCACTCCTCCCGCCCCATGCCGGGGTTCCTCACTTCCCGCCGCGGCCGCCCGTGTCTCGTGCTAACTGTGGTATCCGGTGTGGGGAGGGCAGGTCGCCGGGAGGAAGGACCCCCCAGCCTGGAGCGGCTTGAGGCCCTCCTGGGGCGGGGGGTTCCCGAGGGAACGGCTAAAGGTTGCGGGCGGCGCCCTAAATGAAGGTAGGGCCGGTAGCTTTGGGACGCTCCGGGAGGCGCCCCTTGTCTGAGTCCCCCACAGCCCGCAAGGGGCTGGCACCTTCCTGAATTCGGGGCGCTCGTCAAGGGGACCAAGGGTTCCCCCCGACATCCCGGCTCCAAGGGAGGCTCCCTGGCTAGAGGCAGACCTGCGAGCCCTCCCAGAGGACCTGGGTGGTGGAAGAGGAGCTCCAGCCTGGATTAGGAGAGGGCTTGCTGCTCAGTGCCTCAGTTTACCCACTGCTCAGGAACCTACATGCCCGTCCAGTCAACATGTCTTTGGGCTCTAAACCTAGGGGACAGCTTCCACCCTCTTCTGTCCATCTGGGGCTTGTGGAGGTGCATGGTCACCAGGCCGGCACTCCTGCCCACTCTGCAGCCCCCGTGTAGTGTGTCAACCAATGACCCATTTACACCCCCTGCTTGTCCCGCATTTCCTGGACCTGGGGCTGAGAGCCTGGCACAGGTGTGGACTCAGCCCTGATGGGCTTCCTAGCAGCACTGACCACTAAGGCCACACACTCCTCCTCGGCCTCTAAGGGGCGTCTTCACCCCCTCCTAGATCCCAAGGGGCTGGGCACTGTAACCCAGGCAAGCCTCCTCTCCAGCCCCGTGGTTGAATCTGGTTTCAGACCTGGAGACTCCAGAGCACTTCCCATAGAGGAACCCTCATGAGGCTGGGAAAGACAGAGGCCCTGAAGATTACCTGGGCAGGGGCTGGACCTGGAGGCCAAGGCCCCCAGGCCCTCCTTACCCCTGCCCTCCATCCTGGTATGTGCACAGGAGCTGGCACTAGGACTTGGAGCTCCCACTGGGGTTGGGGTTGGAGGAAGCAGGGGACCTGGGGACAGGCAGAGGGATCAGTCATTCTACTGGCAGCTGCCCTCATGCTCAGCTGGGGTCCAGAGTGGGATCCCCACCCTGCCTCAGCCTCAGTTTCCCCCTTCAGCATTTAAATGAGAACAGAATCAGGCAAGGTAGGTTTGGAGCCTGCAGCCTGGCTACCTGTGGATATTTGGTAATGGCCACCTTTAGAGACCTCACAAGAATGACCTGCTGTGCAATGGAGGGCAGCCCACAAGGACTCATGGCCAGGCCCCTTAGGTTGGGGAGGGGACACTGCAGCATTCTCCCTGCCACAGCCAAGATTCACATGTCACCTGCCAACCCCAGTGTGGTCCAGCCTCCCTGTACGCAGGGATGAGATCTAGAATATGACCCTGTAGGTCTAAGGCTGCTGGTGCTGTGTTCTTTGAGGTGAAGGGTAGGAGGTCCTGGGTGGAGACCCTAGGGGCTCCACAGAGCCCCCCTCATCCCCTCTCTGGTCCTTCTGGGAACTACCTCTTGGGTTTTTGTTGTTATTCTATGGCATTTATCACTTTCATGATGCTTTGCAACCTTCACCTCTATCCAGTTCCAAAACCCTTTGTATCATCCCAAAAGGAAACCCTGTACCCATTAGCAGTCTCTCATTCCCCCTCACCCCACCCCAACTACCACTAATCTGTCTATGATTTGCCTATTCTGGGCATTTCATATAAATAGAATCATATAATATATGGCCTTTTGTGACTGGGTTGTTTTTTTTTTTTTTCCCCTTTGCATAATGTTTTCAAGGTTCATCTCCGTTGTAGCATCTATTAGTACTTCATTCCTTTTTTTGACTGAATAAACGGATATACTACAATTTGTTTATCCATCCACCCATTGATGGGCATTTGGGTTGTTTCTGCCTTTTGGCTACTGTATATAATGGTACTATCAACATTTGTGAACGAGTATGTTTGAATAAACACCTTGGCCTTTGGGGAGTCAGCCTACCCTCACTCTTTCCAGGGGGCTTCTCATGGGCTGACCTACCCACATTTTAAGGGTGAGTAGAGACCCAGGCTTGGCCAATCTGAGCAGCCCTCACTTTAGCCAAGTGACTAGCACCAGCCAATGAGAGCCAGCCCTGAGACCTTAGTGGGTCCTTGGGGCAGAGAGCAGCTTCCAGCCCTTTGATCATGGCCTGGGGTTGGCAGGAGGCATCTTTGCCTACGTGTGGCAGTCAAGGCGAACATAGAGTCCAGAGATGGAGGGCTCCTGGAACTAGCTGGAGCTGCCCCTGACTTACCCCCTGCAGAGGCTTGTGTGAACCAGTTTCTACTGCCCCAACCCAACAATCCTGACCCCCGTCCTGTCCTTCTCCTGGGGCAGACGGAGGGACCGCCAGAGGGAGGCCCAAGAGAGTGGGTGACCTGCTCAGGGTCACATAGCAAGAGGGGTTCGGCCTCAGGCTGTCCAGCACCTCGGCGGAGATCTTGGTCACCACCGGGCCCTGCCTGGGGAGGGGGGAAGCCCAGCCCACGGTCCCCAGGCACTCTCCTCCATCACACAGGCCCCTTGCAGTGGTCCTCATTGTCTCCTTCGGGCCCCAACGGACGGGACACATAGCAAATGTCAGGGGTCGGTGGCCATGGTCAGGATTCCACGCCTGTGTGTGCCCGGGCTGCGCCCCCCACCCATACCCGCTGGGGACTGGCGGAAAGGCGAGCAGGCCTGGTGTGACCCCACCCGGGCGCACCACTGCCCAGATGCATCTACTTGGGAGGCTCGGACGCGTGGAAGGGACGGGTGCCACCTGCCATCCCCGCCCTCGCGCTCCTGCTGCCCATCTGGCTCCTGCCCCCACCCGGCCCTCGCGGTGGCACCCGAGGCTCGCACTGCTCCTCTCGGCCTGTGTCGCCGGCTCTACATTCTCCCCTCTGCATCTGCACCTGCGCCTCTTCCCTCCTTCTAAGGGCACGAGTGCACCCACATCGCGGGCTCCGCGGCCGACGAGGCCGGCCGGGCGGAGGCCGGGACCCCGCAGCTGGGCGAAAAGGACGCGGGACGCCGAGCCGGCGCGGAGGACCACCGAGACGGCCGTCCTCCCGCCGCCCAGAGCAGCCCGGCCGGGGGGCCCCTGAGGGCTAGAAACGGGACTCCCCGAACTTCCGGTTCGGGTGGGGCAGCGGCGAGATGAGACTGTTGATTCCGGGGCGGAGGAGGCGAAACGACCGCTGTGGCCCGCCCGAGGGTCGGCTGCGGCTAGCAGGGGGTGGCCGGTTTCCCCGAGGGCTGGCAAATGCTCCAGGGGAGCCTCCCATTTTCCCGGCGGCACCCACAGCCCGGGCACCTCGTGGGAAGCCTCCCCCTCTGCCTGTCTGTCGGGAGGTCACCATGTTCCCGCGCCTCGCAGAGCAGGTGGGTTAGAAGAAGGCGATTCTTTGGCCGAGAGTGGATTTCCAGCGTGGGCGGTGGCTCCGCGTCGGGCTGCCTGGACTACGACCCGGGATGTGTAGCTTTCCCGCCTGGGCCTCAGCTACCCCATCTGTAAAGTGGGGATTTCACGGCATTCGGCTCATAGTGGTTTGTGAGCTCCTTGGGACAGAATCTCTGGGAGTTACCACGGATCTGTATTTAAAGGAGCTTGGACGCTAAAGTTTGCGGATTTATGAGGACCTAAACGCCAAGAATTTGACCCATGCTGGGGTTGCCGGGTTGTAAGGCACTCCGGGGCTGGTTTCCTCTCGACTCCACGCACCATATCCCCATCTGTACAATGGAGGGATGTTGCCTCCTTCGGAGACTCAGCATAAGAACAAGATGAATCAACCCGTGTAACATCCTCAATACAGGGCCTGTTGGTGGCGGCTTTTAGCTGGTTTGTAAAGTTCTGACCAACCTCGTCTTCTCTGGAAACACACATGAATTTCACATTGACTTGAGTGATACTTGACTGGAATCAGATTCTCCTACTGGGTCCTGGAACCCTTGTGGTTAAAATAGTGCCTGCACACAAAGGAGGGGCAGGGGACCCCATGGTCAGTGGCCACACAGCAGACTTTGAAGTCACATAGGCCCAAGTGTCTATACCTGCTTCTCACTGGCTGTGAGCTTGTGAAGTCACCCAACCTCTGGGGCCTCAGTTAATCTTCTGTAACATGGTTTGTCCATTCAACAGGCATTTAAGGAACTCCACTGTTTGCCAGGTCCCAGACGTCCTGCTTTAGCCACGTCCAGCCATTAGAGCCACAGAGGCTGTAGTTATTGTGGAGCTTTGCCTGAATCCTGACCAGAGTCATGAGCATAATAAAATGGTATTGGGTGGTTTGTTACTCAAGAATAAATAACCCAGCCCTGGTATTAGGACAAGGGTCATTAGAGTGTTGTGACAGCAAAAATGTCATGCCTTCCAATTTTATATCTTTTCTTTTCCCAAAGGTAATACCTAGTGGTAGGAGAAAATACAGGAAAGGTTCAATCACAAGGGTATAAAGAGAGATGGCCCACAGCCCTCAGATGGCCTTGAACACCTTGAGTTGAATGCCAGAAATACTTTCCCTTGTGGGACCTGCATGGAGTCTGGAAGGGGAGGAGAAGCAGGAGGAAGGAGGCAGGGTCAGCTAAGTGGGGAGGATGGAGACAGAGAGTGATGGTGAAAGTGAAGACAGCAGGACTTGCTAAGTGACTGGCCCACTGACCCAGGCTGGGGGGCTGTCTTGAGTAGCACAGTCATCCACCTGGTCTCCAGCCAGATGCCTGGCAAAGGAGTCTGACCTGGATTTGTATGAGGCTCTTGCATGTCTAGGAGTTGCAGAGGCACATCCGGGTTCCGTGTGCTCCTCCCATCCTGCGCCAGCCTTGTACACCAGTCCCTCCAGTCTAAATCCTCAGGAGGGAACTAGCTCAGCTGGTGCAAGAGCATGGAGGAAGGCCAGAGGCAGGCTGGGGACTGAGCCCAGGGGGTCAGCCTGGGGAACGGGAGGTGGAGGGAGGACACACATGTGAGCATGGTCAAGGGGTCAGAATTGGGAGAGAAGCTGGAAGGTGGGATATTAGTTGCCTATCACTGCTTTGACAAATCACAAACTTAGAGGCTTAAACTGCACATGTGTATTATTTACAGTTCTAGAGGTCAGAAGACCAAAATCAAGGGGTTGACATCAAGGTGCTATCAGGGCTGTTTCCTTCTGGAGTTCTAGAGGAGAATCTGTTTCTAGAGGAGAATCTGTTTCCTTGCCTTTTCCAGCTGCTAGAAGGTGTCCTCATTCCTTGCCGGTGACCCCTTCCTCCACCTTCAAAGCCAGCAATGGCCTGTTTAGTCTTTCTCATAAGCTGTTTCTTTGGTTCTTTCTCCAGCCTCTCTTTTCCACTTATAAGGACCTCTGCGATGACACTGGGCCCACCCAGATAATCCAGGATAACCCCTTGTAGCAGTTTGGCAGTTTGATATAGTTATGAATTTCAAAAATTGATATTGGATTATGCTTGTAAACTGGTCTGTTAATCTGGGCATGATTAAGTTATGATTAAGGCATTGACTGGGCCACATCAGTAGGGCATTGAACCCCACCCCTTGGTGGGTGGGGAATCAAATATAAAAGGCATGTCAAAGGACAGAATTGGAGCAGTTTTTGAGTTGGAGTTTTGATGCTGGAGCCCGGGTAGGTGAGCAGATGGAGGAGCTTGGTCATGAGGAAGGAGAGAAGGCCCTAGGATAGGGACGAGCCATTTGCCTGAAAGTCTACAGCTGGCCTTGTGGAGGAAACAGAAGAGCTAAGCCTGGAGAGAAACAGAGCCCCGGGAAGAGAGGAACCCAAGAAGACTGAACTCTCACAGACGTTGGCAGCCATCTCACTCCAACACGTGGCGACAGACTTTGGTGAGGGAAGTAACTTATGCTTTATGGCCTGGTAAGTGTGGGCTTTTACTCCAAATAAATACCCTTTATAAAAACCAACCAAATTCTGATATTTTGCATCAGCACCCCTTTGGCTAATACACCCCCCCATCTGAAGACCATTAATTTAATCACATAGGCACAGTCCCTTTTGCCATGGGAGGTAACATCTTTGCAGTTTCCAGGAATAGGACGTGGGCATCCTTGGGGTACAGTATTCTGCCTACCACGATGTACATTAGACTCTAGGCTCTGGTCGCTGCAGCCCGTCAGATGCACCAGGGGACAAGTGGCGGGTGGGGCCACACAAGGCCCTGGCCCTGGGGCCGGCAGTCACAGGAGGGCTGGCTTAGGCATGGTTTGTCAGAGTAGCAGTCTGGAAGTGTGCCCAGGGCAGCTGCTGAGGTGCATGGGTCAGAGGGAGGCAGGAGGCCAACGAGAGGCCAATGAAGGGGCAGGTGAGAGAAGACTGTGGAAGGGAGGGAAGGAGCTGAGCCCAGAGAGGCAGGGGGTGACCTCTGACCACCTCAACTGCTGAGCTGGAAACTCATTTCATTCTCTTTCTCCATCCCTGCCCCTCTTTTTCTTTTTAGCTTTCAAGACCCATCTGCCCAGGGTGTCTCAACCCTGGGGTTTGCTTTCATGTCTCCTGGTACCTTCTTTCCTTATGGGAATTGGCAGCTTCTCCATTTCTTAACCAGGACTCTGCGTCTGCCCCAGGGTGGACAGTTGGGCCTGAGAATCTGGGCAGGGAAGAGTCCCTGAAGCTGCTGCTCAGGGACAGGCCCCAGGCAGAGCGGAGGCCCCTGGAAGAGGACAGAGCTGGGAGACGGAAGTCACACTACCTCTCCAGCTGCACCCCCACGTGATCCAGGGTCTCTCTCCTGAAGCCCCCACATGTGAACAGTGTGGGGAGGCATTTCTCTGCCACTGCCCTGCAGGGTTCATGTAGGCAACAAGCCATGCAAATGTGGGGAGGGCACAAAGAACTGTGGACCCTGCAGCCCCCATTCCCCTCAAGCCCTGGCACCAGTGCTCAGCCAGTGGGAAAGCCTTCAACCCAGCTCTGACGTCAGAGTGCGAGCTGCCTACAACTCCAGATAACTCCCTCAGGAGAGGCCCTTTCTGTGGACTGAGAGTGGGAAGATGTTTACTGAGAGCTCAGAGCTCCTCCAGCAGCAGTGCACACACTTCCCTTGTGAGAAGCCGCATGTGTCCAGGTTGTGGCAAGGCCTTGTTGGGCACAGGAGGATTCACGGTGGCCAGAAGCCCCAGGGGTGCAGCGGGTGGCCTTCCAGTCCCTCCTAAGCATCCTGAGTGGCAGCTCTAAGCTACGCTGGCACCAGCAGCTGCACTCTGGGAAGAAGCTCTTCTGCTCTGACTGCAGCAAAGGCAAAGTCACAACTGGCTTGTGAGCCACCAACCAACGCATACTGGCGAGTGGCCCTCCAACCATAGCTGCAACCTCAGGGAGCACGGAAGGCTGAAGGCAGAGCTCCAAAGCAAGCCCTTTGTTCCTGCACAGGGCGCTGGGTGTGGAGACACCCGCAGGATGGAAAAAGGGAATGGGATAGGCCGGCCCCTGAGGGAGACGCAGCCTGAATGCACACGTGTGCTGGGCTGGTTAACAAAACTTGATGTCCCTGTATGGGCCAGTATTCTTGAGGGCAGGAGCCACGGAATAAACGGAGACAAAAGGCCAGTGGCAAAAAAGTGTTGGAGGTCTAATCTACCCTTCTCTTACCCAAGACAGCAAGCAGGGTCAGCAACACCTTTGCGGTTCTCAAACCGGGCGGCTTCAAGACGCTCAGATGCCTGGACCCCAAGGTGCTAGTAGCCAGACGTTTAAAAGCTCCCAGGCATTTCCCCCCAAAGACGTTCCACCTGAGCTCGGCTGGAAATAGGGCCAGACTTCCTAGAAACCTGACAGGGCGCCAGGCCAATCAATCACCATTACGGCCAATCGTCCGCCTTGCAGGGGGGTGGGAGGCGGACCCCAAGCACAGGACTGTGCCTTCCGTGCGGGACGCCGTCTCCTTGGCGACGCCGCAGGATCCTGTCCCACTGGGTGGGTGGAGACTGCATGGTTGCCATGACAACCCGGGAGGCCTGTGATTGGCTTTTCCGACAGCGATGGCGCGAGACGTGGCGGGACTACACTTCCCAGCAGGCTCCACGCGGGCTCCCGCCCGTCCTCGCGGCGGCCCCGACCTCTCGGAGCCGCGGCGGCCCTGAGGAGGCGGGAGCAGAGCTCCGCGCTGCGCACGGCGTGCAGGGCGGGGACCAGGGGACCCGCGCGGGCTGCCCGCAGCGAGTAAGTGGTATTCTGCGCGGACGCGCGACCCCAGCCCGCGAAGCGGGGCCTCCCGGCGCTGTGCGCGGCCACCGCCCCTGTCCCCTTCCCCCGGCGCGCGGGGCCGGGGCGGAGGCGTGACGCCGCGTGACTTCCGGTCCGCCTGCTCGGGGGTTCCGGGCGGGGGCGCGGAGGCCCGCGGGGCTGGGCGCCTGGCCAGGGCCGGGGCGTGCCGGTGCACGGCGCCCGGGGTCCAGCCCGCCTCGCGATCGCCGACAGGGGCCTCTCCGCTGCCCCTGGTCCCGCCTCGCGGCCTCTGCTCCTGCCGTCCGCTTCCCCGTCACAGCCACGGCGGCTCCTCCTCCAACTCCTGCTCGACGTCCCCTTCTCAGAGAGGCCCGGAGAAGCCGCTCCCTGCTTGACCCTTTCTGTGTCTACGCGTTTCGTTCACTGGCCTCCTTACTTATCTGCGTTCCTCCACCATCCACCAAAGAGCAGGGCCCGCGCAGTTTGGCTCCGCGGTGTCTCCCGGGCCTAGCGGGTGCAGATGCTCCGCGAGTGTTGACGCTCGCTTGTCCTTGAGCTCCCTGGGGTCGGGCCCTGGTAAATGGAGGCGCAGTGGGGAGGACAGGCACGGGAGGGAGCAGAGGCCGTTCCTTCTGCCCTCGGAGGACGTTCTTTCCGCCCTACTGTACGTTGGGCACCGTCTTTCCTAAGGGGTGTACAGTGGAGAATAGGGCGACGGGTCTGTGTCTCCTGCGCCAGTCGGTGGGGGTGAGCTTGACCTGGAAAGGTGGAGCTGCCCGGCTGGCTACCACGCCTGTGCCCTCCACACCTCAAAGCTGCCCACCTTGACTGCCGCACACCCTCTGTGACTCTAAAAGACATCGCAGGAGGACGTTGAACCTCACCCCCTTCCTGTGCAAGGAGTATATTCTCACTACTGGGCTATGGTGTTTCCCTCCACAGTCTTGCCGGTGACCACCCTGCAGGAGTCGCTGCTGCTCGTGACTCAGCTCCCCCCTATGACAAATCAGCAAGAGTTTGAAATCCGGGGGTGCTCAGGGTCCCCCAGATATGAGGATGTTTGGGTGTTGCCAAGTGCAGTAGAGTCACCCCCACAGTGCTCCTACTGTCCCCGTGGCCCTCAGGATGACCTATTCCTAGCCGTCCCTTTGGAGGCCGTGGAAAAAGAAGGGTTCATCTAGTGGCTTTTCTCTCCCAACAGTTGCCACCTGAAGTTAAAAAGCTTTCTGTCCAAAGTGGAAGGTGCTTGCTGCAGGGTGAGGTTTTCTCCTGCCTCTGTTTATTGATTCAACAAGCATTTGTTGAGCACCTGCTGTGTAGCAGGCTCTGTGGTCCCCTCAATTTCGCATGTCTTTTCCTTTGACCTACGCAGAGGTGTGACACCCCCCACCTCCAACGGCAAACTTTTTGGAGTGGGCAGATTGGGTGCTTTTGCCTCTCTGGCTCTGCTCGATCCCTGCTCCTCGCACGCCCTCCACACCCTCCACACCAGCAGCCCCTGGTCCATCCCTACCTTCACACTAGCCCCAGCCCTGCCCTGCGCAGCACTTAGAGCCACACCCTCTTGCTGACTCCTGTCCTTGGGGTCTTGGCCTCAAGCCCTCAGGTGATCTCTCTGGTGCCTTTCCCACTGTGTGCAGGCACTGCTGTGTGTCACCCCTGTAGCCTGACAGTCCTGGTGCGGGGACTGTTATCTGTACACTGCCAGGGAGGCTGGAGGGGAAGGCATGGGCTCGGGTGCCGAACTGCCCACGCCAGAGCCTGGACGGGGTTTCTGTCTGCTTCTTCACCTGCACCCCCAGGGCCTGGCACACCCTCCAGATGTTTGTGGAGTCTCTGAATCTCAGCTCTAGCCGCCTGCCCCTGGGCAGGTGGTTTCATCTCTTTGTGGATTTAATGAGATACCACAAGAGGAAACTGGAGCCCAGGTCACGACCTGCTGTGAGCCCTTGGCAGCTGCCCATTCTGGCTTCTGAGCCTGACGTGGACCCCACATGCAAAAGGGGGAGGGGGGGAAACTGGGGCTGGCCGAGTGTCGAAGCTTCAGGGAAAGCACATTGGGCTCAAAGCAGTCCCACCCCTGCTCCCAACCAGGGCCCTGTTTTAGGAGAGCAAGACTGAGGTGTTGGACAGCAAAGGTTACCTGTGGTGCTACTCGGGTCACCGCTGGGTGTGAAGGTGCTTGCCCCCCTTTCCCAGGGTCGTGGCATGGCTCTCTCCTCTACTTCAGGACTCGTGTCACCTTCTGAGGGTGCCCTGAGGGTTTCCCTGCATGACGTCGGGATGCCCACTCCAGGAGAGCAGGGGCCTCGCCTGCCCTGTCGCCTGCATGCAGTGTGTGGGATGGGCCTGGCATCCCTTCAGTGGGCGATTGTTGAGCAAAGATGCCATCGTGCAAATGGGCACCTAGCCAGCAGCCCTGATGCCAGTCTGGGTGGCTGTCACCACCAGGAAACTCCTGGGTCAGCAGGGCCAGTGAGGGGTCAGACACAGAACCTTGGTGTGGGGGGGTCACCCTGAGCCCGGGTGAGGGTTAGGAGAGCTGGTGAGAGGACAGGCACATAGCCTTGGGGGACACCAGACCCGGAGAGGGGCCCTGAGCCCAGGTGAGGGTCTCTGGGCTGCACCACTGGGAAGTGCTGGCCCCTCCCCTGGGTGGTCAGAGGCTGGCACACAGCAGCAGCAGCATGGTGGGCCCTTGGCCCAGTCTTCCCTGCCAGATCAGCATTCGTGATGGGCACTGGGCTCCAAGTTGTGCCGCTGCCCGGGACGCCAGCGCTGGGCGTGCAGTTCTGCAGGGCTCAACCTTGAACCCTCTAAGCCCTTCTCAGTCCCCTGCACCCTCAAAGGTGGCTGCTGTGCATCCTTGGCCACTACATCAGCAGCCCTGGGGACACCAGAAAGGCCAGGCGGGCACCCAGGGCAGATGAACAGACACGGTAAGAATGGCCCAGGGCAGCTGTAGTGCAGCACTGGGGAAGTCTTCCTGGGCTTGTGGCTTTGCTCCAAGCCTACCCAGGACCCAGAACCCTGGGTCGTCCGTGCCGTACTCAGCCTGTAGCCTGCAGCTGGAAGTTCAACCCGCTTGAGGGGGCAGGGTGGCAAGGAGATGCCTCCATGGGCCACAGCTGCCTCCTTCCTGGGCAGTGCCGGGCAGCAGGCCCTCATCGAAGCAGATCAGCCAGCGTCTCCCTCCCTGTACCCAGGTCTCCAGACCTCGCCCCTGTCCCTGCAATCCTTCCCTGACCCTCCGATGGGCCCCCACAACTGCCACGTGTCCTCTCGAGGGTGCTGCGCCTGCCTCCTTCACTGAGGCCTGCGTGGGGCCTGCCTGGTGACTCGACAGTGACCGGCTGTCCAGTCTTGGCCAGGTCATTCCAGGCGTCTTCTCCACCCTGGGGGTGGGGGGTGGGGGCGTGTCTATGGCCTCTTTTCCCTGGAATCCAGGAGGTCACGCTGGCACCCGGCCGGGGGCCCTGCCTGGGCTGCCAGCTGTTGCGCAGCCTGGGCACAAGGTCAGCAGCCTGACCCCGTGGCGGCAGCATTCCCAGGAAGCCTTGGACGGCAGTGTGGCAGGTGCTCAGGGCACACTGACCGCAGCTCGGTCACCTGGCAGGGCTGGAGGCCAACTCAACCAGAGAACCCTATGGGCACACGGCTGTGGAAGCACTGGCCCCTGCCCAGTAAGACCAGAGCCAGAACGTAGCAGCAGTGGCATGGCCAGCTGGCGACAGCCCTCTCTTGCCCGCCAGCACTCATGGGGGGACGCCCCCTTCCCTGGGGCCGGGGGTCCACTTGGGGTTGCAGTTGTATGGGGGGTTGGCAGCAGGGTCCCTACATCTCCGCTCATGGCAGGGTGCCTCTTCCCATGAGTGGCTGTTGGGGTTCCCCTGGGAGTTGCTGCTGTAGGAGGGGGGCAGGGTCCCCGTGTTAGGGCTCATGTGGGACGCACCCTCCCCATGTCGGGGTCTGGACCTGAGCCTGACGGTGTCCCTTAGCAGCAGGTCCTGTCGGGTTTCCAGGACTGCACACTTGGCCTCCTGCAGGGTCTGCTGGGTCTCTGCGGTGCCAGGCGGGGTGGGGCTGGCGGGCAGGGCTGCCACGCACGGCAGACGGGCCTTGTGGTCAGGCAGAGCTGACCTGCCTGGTTCTTGCCGAGCCACCGCTTCCCAGCTGTTAACGGGTGAGCGCAGTGCCCGTGGGCGTGACGCCCGTGAGACTTCGCTCTCAGCCTGCACTGCAGCACAGGGCACCCTCCCTGCATGGAACCTGCTCTTCCCCACAAGTGTGTCCAGCGTCCGCAAGGATTCGCAGGAAGAGCCTTCATCTGGACACACGATCTTGACGGAGCACATTGAGAGGCGCCCATTGAAGAGAAATCCGTGCCCTGGGGAGAAGGCTGCCGACCAGCGTACATTTCTGATGCAACAGCTGCTTGGCCACATGCGAGAAGTTAGCGTTCTTGTACCTAGCAATTTTGGAGAGCCTTCATTTTTCCATTTCGAAAGTGCTGTTTAGAGAACACACACATACTTCTGCCCCCGCAGCGCTGTCCCTGTGGCCACAGCCCAGACGGCTGTGGTATGTGGTATGTGGTATGTGGTATGTGGTATGGGGTGGGCTCCCCAGGCCACCCCAGGATGGAAGCCCGGGCAGGACCACTGCACACCGTAGTTGGAATGAAATTCATATAACATAAAATCCACCATTGAAAGTGTACAGTTCAGTAGTTTTTTTATAGTCACCATATTTTGCAACTGTCACCATCACCACTATCTAATTCCAGAACATTTCATCACCCTAAAAGGAAACCCTGTCAGTCACTCCACATTTTCCCCAGCCCCCAGCCCTTCTCACCCACTTGTCTACTTCCTGTCTCTATGGCTTCGCCTACTCTGGACATTTCATATAAGTGGAATCACACAACATGAGGACTTTGTGCCTGGCTTCTCTCACTGAGTGTATGTTGTAAAGTAGGTCAGAACTTTATTCCTTTTTTTATGGCTGAATAATATTACGTTGTATGGACATACCACATTTTGTTTCTTCACCCACTGATGGACATTTGGGTTTTTCTGCTCTTTGGCTGTTATGAATCTTGCTGCTATGACATTCATGTACAGTTTTTGTGTGGACATACGTTTGCATTTTTCTTGGGCACATACCTAGGAGTGGAATTGCTGGGCCATACATAACTCTATGTTTAATTTTCTGAGGAGCTGCCAGACGCTTCCACAGTGGCCACCCGTTGGATCCCACCAGCAGTGTGTGCCTTCCGCCCTTGCCTTCCCCACCAGGCCTGCCTGCCTGTCCTTGTCAGGGCAAACTCTGCTTTTAAAAGGCATCCAGGGAAGCGGATGTGGCTCAAGTGGTTGGGCATCCGTCTACCATATGGAAGGACTGGGGTTCAATTCCCGGGACCTGGTAAAAAAAAAAAAAAAAAAAAAAAAA